>JAXQQM020069203.1:0-11374 GCA_034641835.2 Pinus albicaulis | reverse complement strand
TATGTTCAGTTACAACTACCACAACTGATTTTAACTCACTTAACTGAGTTAAACTATTTTAAAACTCACATAACTACACATCCAACTCTCTTACAACTTTGAATCACTCAGTTACAACTAAGTCCACTTTGCATGCCCCACCAACCAACCACTCAACTCAAAATTCACTTAGCTAACTGATTTGACACTTCAGTTAAGAGATAATAATAATCGACATGCATTCTATAAATAGAACTCGCACATACATCTATAAATATAATTTTCTCACCATCTATAAATAAACCTCCACTTGGAAATAACCTATGTGGGCCCCACCTAGTGTAAGTGCTTAATTTCCACTAGGATCAAGGATGTTGGTTTTGGATGCAAATTTTCATTGTTTCTTGTTTCAATCTTCAACATAAACAAGTGGTGAGCCACATACACGCCATATATAAAAATATGCATATCCATAATATGTGTCCACAAAATCATAAATTTTTTGGAGTCCTATACTCTAATACATTTGACATGCCCATAGCATGTTACAAAAATCAAAACCGGGGGCACCTCATTCCCCTACATCTAATCACTATCCGGAGGGTCCTGAGCCAATCGCTCGGCTCTTGCAGACTGTAGATCCCGCATACCCTGTCATCGCCATGCGCCGCATGACCCCTCGCCACTTTGAGGATAGCCCGACACATGCCTCAATGTAGTGGGCATCTAGATCATGACAGTCGCGTTATGATACCTTGACCATCAACAACTCACATATACAGAGAAAATCCTCCAATAGTGCCTCTAAATCATCCTTATCATCTCCTATATTTGTACTATACTCTACATCCCATGGCACTACGGGTCATCCCATATACCCGGTCCGTCTCACCGTTGTTATATCTACATACCAAAAGTAACAAATTAGTACCATATACATCATTTTAAAATTTTAAATGCATCATAAAATATAAGAAACTTTCACTTACCATCTGGTCCCCATGCTTAGCCGAGTGGAAGTGGCAAGTAAAGGTCCCCCTATGTTTTTGTTGATTTGACACCTCATCCAGAAGCCTTTTTTCCAAGAAGGGTTACTTCTCTACCTCTAAAAATTTAATTTCTACACTTGCACCACTTTTACTTATGGCACCACTTAGCCTTCATACTTTTCGATGCTCATGTCAATTTTCTTCATGAGTAACCATCTCTTGCTCGTGATTTTATGGTCCCCACCAGGCCTATTCTCTATGGTAGCATCATCGAGTTTCCCATGTTCAGAGCATCCGAGCTGAGTCATCATCACATTCATGAAGTTTTTCCCGAGTCCATTTTACCTCTTGTTATAGTATCCCATCCATTTATGCATTGTCGCTCTCTCGTGTAGCCCATTTTTGCCTCTAGTCCCACTGTCCTCCATCCCCTCAAGTGTTGAGTCAGTCGCTGCCAAGTCATCCATGATTTTTATGCTCCGAAAAGGGAAGTCATCCATTTTCTACTCAATATCCCCCATTCCATCATCATCTCTAGTGTCAGTCCATCAGTCTCTCTAATATGTTCCCTCATGCCTTAGTTGAGGACCCTCATTCCCTCAACTATGGCAGACCTCCTTCTATCGACATCAGCACATTCATTCCAGAAGATAGGTCTAGAGGGTGATGTATCTTGGTTTTAGATTCCATCATGTTTTTGTGTGTCAGATCAAGAAAAGGGACTCCTTATTTCCCTTTGACTTGATTGTTTCTCATATGCTCCACTTCAGCATGATCGAGATTCGTATAATCGATAGTTCAGTGATCCAGCAGATTGATCCAATGATTCTTGGGTGTGTGTGAGATGTTTCAGACCTCATGAGGGGGTGGCCCTTCAGGTAGCCCCCCACATGTTGGGATGACCTCATTCTCTTCTACAACCTCAGATGCAGCTCCTCAGAATTGATGGGTTTCACCCCAATAGCTTGCAGCGCCTATAGCATACATGTATCACTTAGATGATCCATTTATTTTTTCGTAGACCTTTCCTATTTATCAGGGCATCTCTGGTTGTTATTATATCTCATGTACTCATATATTATTGTATTCAGTCCTAGTTGTTGTCCCAGATGCAATATGTATGTGGGATCCATTATATTTTTTTTCTAGCCCATGTTTACGCATGTATTTTATAGCTCAGTCTCATTTTACTAGGTGAACCATTATTCTTTGTATTTTTTCATCTCGTCGGGCATAGGTATGCCTCCCCCACCTTGCCGGGCATAGGTATGCTTTCCGCAACAACAAAAGCATACCTCCCCTATATCTAAGGGGTCACGGACAAGATGGCCAAAGTTCTAGATAAGAAAAACATTAGATCATCCTTCAAACCTCTAATTACCATCAGACAAAGGATGAAATATGTCAAAGATCACCCCAACCACCTCCATCAAAAAGGGGTTTACAAAATTAATTGTTCATACGAAGATTGCTATATTGGGGAAACATATAGGACTTTCAAAATAAGGTTTAAAGAACATGGCGCGAACATCAGATTAAGAAGAACCAAAACCTTGTCTTTGGCATAACACTCTAGTAAGACGTGTCACCACATATGCCTTGAATATGCAGTGGTCATTACCAATGAGAAGCATCATTTTAAGCGTAAAGTACGTGATGCCTTTGAAATCATTAAACACCCCCACAACCTCAATAGAGATGGAGGCTTAGAGATTAGCAGGAATTGGATCCATAGTCTTTCCTGTAAATAAACTTACCCTCCCCTATGTTGTATGTCTGCACCTTACCCATCTGCCCTCTTGTCATTGTCCCTTCCTTGTTTTCCTGTCGTATCCTTCTCATATACTCCGACCCACACACCATTCCTCTACCTTCTATCCACCTTTTTCCTTTCTCCCTATATCATCTCCGGTCACCCTTTCTCCCCACTAACCTGCTGGCTTTCTTATCCTCTTTTTTAATATTTAAAACTCTCCTTAACCTGCCTTATCCCCCCACTCTTTTTCTTTACTTACATTATTATATAAATTTGTAGTTAGGCCTCGCTGCATATTATATGAACCCCTCTAATGCTATTAAAATTAAACTCCTCTAATTCTATTAAATAAATAAGCCCCTCTAATTCTATTAATATTAAACTCTATGTTATCTCAATTTTTAGGATCAATTTTTATTTTCCCATTAATAAGGGGCAGCCCTTTACTTACCCTGTTAAATATATTTATTAAATTATACCCTATTATTTTCCCTTAGTTTTAGTAACAACCTACTTAATTTTTTAACACCCCCCCCCCCCCCCCCCGCGTGCTTTTTTAGCATTACTAAAGATCAAATTTTTTTAATATAATTACTTTAATAAAATAATAGTGAATATACCCTTATAATCAATAATTATAATTTATTATTCACCCATTATAATATATATATTATCATTATCCTCTATTATTTAGTATTACCACAAATCTGATTTTATATAAATAACTTAAATAAACTATAATTATAAAAAATTTAAATATCACTACATTAAAAATGAAATAAATAAAAATAAAAAATGAAATAAACAATAATTAATTTATAAATATTAAGAGCTGGTCGGCCCATTCATTCTCCTTCTCTCCACTATTTATTAACCCTGATCTTCTCTCTTCTTAGCAGGTTGTCCTGATGATGAGTCTTGATTTAGACTCGAAACGTAGACTAAAAATGATGACTATGGATATTCCGATTTTTACATATGAATAACACAAAATACATAAACCGAAATAGATAGCACACCATGTAGAGCCGCAAAAAGATCTCTCATATATATATCAAAAAATATATGTATCTGAGTACACAAATAATATCGCTAGCCCATTGGCCAGCCCGAAGATACAAAGGTCATCAAAAATAAGGGAAGCATCCTCATAACATGTGCTTTCCCTGTGTACAAAACTAACCTAGGGGGGTGCCCCCTCAATAGGAGCACCTGGGTCCACCATTGCTCCTAGTGCCACCACTGGAGCTGCTGTCGCCACTGTAATAGCTACCCATCGTAGAGCGGGCCGATAATCCCTCTCATGGGCCATCACCGCCTCTAGCCAAACCTCCTTGAAGTCGTCCGTGAAACCTCGAGCATGCATCCCCTGGGTCAAGCGGTCCACTCGACCCCGAAAGTCCTCTAGAGCTGCCACCTAAGCCGTAAGAACTGAAATGCGTGGCCCAGCCGCATCTACATGAGCTTTCTCAGCCACAACCTCAGCTGCAACCGAGTTGCTTCCCCCGGTACCATCAAACTGGAAAAATTGAAATACAGGACTTCATGAAAGTTACCTCGGCATAATATCGCTAATCCCTGGTCATAGGCTGACTGCAACAACAAGAAAGGCTCTACAATCACCTCTGATCTCTCAAAACTCAGCAAGTACAAATGAATAGGATTAGGGCCATAACCCCATATTTATCACCCTTTTGCAGAACTTCAGAGGTCAATAACAAGAGATCAGGACGTCCATTCTACAAACCGTAAGTTACACCATCATCAGTATGCCATGACAAATGAAAGCGATGCCACACATTTGATTTTCGGAAAAATAATTTTTTCAGTGTCGACAGGTATGCACCCTCCCGTCTTCCTTTCCAAAGTTCATTTCTTTCAATAATATTTGATGAAAAGAAGATGCTTTCACTTGAGGTGGTTGTTTTTTGTAGGAATAACCCACAAACTGTTCACAACACCATCCACTGAAAGTTTCGAAGCAGGTATCATTCTACCCTCAGCATGATAGAGTCCCAAAAAAATTTGCATATCTTGACATCATTTCTCCATCAGAAATAAACCATAGGGTCCTCATATCCGACCACTTTTATCATCACCTCACCCCGCATATGATAAATTTCCACGTTATTTGGTAGAGCCTCCCCTCCATGGTGCTCATCACCCAAAGTAGACCATATATCATAGCAAAAGTGGTGCCATGGCCATACCATTTCAGTTCGGGAAGCACCTCATGCCCATCCATCTATCATGCATAAGGTCAAGTTTACCATTCAAACTCAAAACCCCCTTCTCGAACAACTGGGTTGTACAAGTAGATTGAAAACGCACCTTCGTGCATTTCATTTGGCCCAGCATACCTCCATCAGCATAATCCCATCTGTGACATCCTCCGCTTCATCAACCCCACACATGAGACCAACCAATGGGACCCCTACCCACAGCAAGACACCATCCTCACACCTTCAATGAGCGACCCTCTTTCATGTTTTAGGGTACCCATCTATGCATTTTGTACAAACCAAACCCCATTATTTTATTCTTTTGGTAAGTGTACAAAGACCACAAATGATGCCCTTCACCACTTTGCCCTCATATTTCATATTTTCCCCCATGGCAGCAATCCCTCATTCCCCTTGGTCGAAGTGTTTCACCCCCATGCACGCACCATCACGACATTCATAGCCAGTCCACACCTGCCTTGGAAGTCCTACCAACTCCAGGGATTTTCCCTTCAGAAATAACTATGACTGCCGCTAAGCTGCTCAAGTATACTTCGACCTCGGCCCACTGAATCCCCATCATACGTTTTCATTCACCTCTCACCAACATGCCTATATTAAACTCATCACATCGAGGTCCCCGACCACTCAGGTCGGTGACCCATGGTTCGGTTAAGGCTTCCTTTTTGTATTACCCCTCCCCATGCAAAGGGGTATCCTCGGGTGGCACTGTGGGAGACATCAATGTCCACAGACGTCATCGATCCTCCTGACATTCGACCACAAAAAAAGCTTTCATGTCACGATGGTATCGTACCTTACAACCATTGCACTTTGATCAGATCTGTCGAAGACCCGTGCCTCCATAAGAATATCTGACAACAATGCTTACACGGGAAGGTCCCAACTAGTACATATGCATACATTGCGCAGTGATATGCCATGCCAAGATCACGCATACCACATTCCACCTATCGTCAAATAAAAAATGCCCCTGAGGGCTTCAACAATCGTCGTCAACAACCACCAACGTCACTACCACAGTAGTGGCACAGACAACACATGTATCTATCAATTTTGTTTAGCTAGCCATAGCATCACGAGCATGGGACATGCCTGCCTCATTGAAATTTTGTAAATATGTTGTATATTTTTTTCTACTTGCAGGGGTTCCCTTAGACCATGGTTATCTCGGAAATGGTGCAAGGTGTTGTCAATTCCAAAATTCACGCAAACCTCTCTCTCTCTCTCTCTCTCTCTCTCTCTCTCTCTCTCTCTCTCTCTGCGTACGATACAGAAAAGAAACTATAATGTATTTCGGCTATACAATTATTCCTAGACCTCACGCATTAGGGGGAAACTGTTAACATTGGAAAATCGTACAACAAAAGACGACATCAATTAATGTCGAGCATAAGGATTTACATGGCAAGAACACATTACGGAATCAAGAAGTATTTAAAATATCTAAGGTTTTGAGAAAATTAGATTTTAACTAGACATAAATGTTGAATTGCACACTTTATCCTCGAGAAGAGCGCCTTCTACGCACCTTTTTTCCCGATAAGCACACATTCTTGGAATGGAAAAAATTATCTTTCCAGGACCACACCAAGCAAAGGAAAATTACTCCTTATGTGAAATCTTCCTAAGGACAACTACCAGTGCCTCCTTAGACACTATGTGAGCACACAAAAGAATATTTTAGCACACAATGGAATCACACCTCTCCCTTGGGTCACGATCCATCATGTACCAAGGTAGGGAAGGAGGATTTGAAACTCACCTATATAAATCCCCCAAGAGATGAAGAAATAGTGATCACATGGTTATGCTGGCCAAAGTTGCCCAAGCAACACCAGTAGTGTGTGTGACCCGAAGCTAGAGCTAAAGAGGACTCGATAGTTGGCCACCCAACATCTTAGTCCACCACAACAGAGAGAGAGAGGGAGACTGCATCATAGGCAAAGCTTGGAAGGCAACATCCTTGCATCAGGACCTAGAGCCATTGCCTAGGGGCCCTTTGGAAAGTGGGTAAAATTTCTTCTCCATTTCAAATGTTTAATAAGAAAAGGCCATCGAGCCATCATTTGCATTATTATCGTTTTGACTCTCTATATAGCTTCTTTATATTTGTGTTTTATTTTTAGTTTAACCAGAGCATACTTTAGCATACTATTTCCACTAAGTTTTATGCTTTTAAGCTCCCCCACTTTCTGCCTGTTACCAATAGTTTAAAGAGTAGACCACACTCTTTAAGCTGGTGTGATTTCATACACTTGTGCGACTAATCCACCACAACAGGGACTGTTATCCTATATAAATAGAGAATTCATTGGCTTATTACTCATCCATTTTATCTAGACCCATTCCTAAAGACCAAAATATTTATTTCTTGGATTTATTATTATCAAGGGTATGTGATATTTTTAACTTGGCCAATTCATTTGAAGTCATTTATTGAATTATTTCAATATGTATATTTTACTCAACATGCAAGTCTATATCCATTAGTTATTTTGGTTCCATCGAAGAGTTCCCATTTGAATTGGAAATGTTGTTTGAATTTTTGAATTTTCCATAGTGATTTCTTCAACCTTTGAAGTTGAATGACAATCCTTATTGTCCTTATTTCTATCAATGTGCCACTCCTTACAAACCTAGAGTTTCCTATCATTTCAAGAGTACATGCAACCACTAGGTAGCCATGAGCATGACATGTTCCACAATTGAATTGTATTCCTTTGCAATAGATAGGTTAATAGAATATCTCAAGTCCTTTTCTAATTATAATTATATTTTCCAAGCCCCTTGTTAGGTCTATTTAGTAAAAGTTAAACCATTCCCATATACCCAAATCAATAATAATATTTATTCCCCTCATAGTATCTTCCTAAAACATTCCCTAGATCAATAAAATCATCATCCAACCACACAATCAAGGGGAGCCTTGGAGTTTATACAAAAACCAATAAATGTTATGAGTGAGATGATTAAAGTTTAAACTCCAATTACTAGTTTTTTAAATACAACGGTTGGGATTCCCACTCCCACCTTTTCTAAAGAATTTTATCAACCTTTCAAAACCTAAATATCCAAACCACCCACCCTTTAATCAAAACCAGACTTTCAAGAGTGCAACCTACTGAAATTTCAAATTTCTCTTTTATCCAAGCCTTATTGGTATCACTTCCTATCATTATTCTTAGGAATCAACCAACTTGTGTTAATTCCTCCATCTCTATTATTTCGTGCATTTTTATGTTTCCAGCCCATTAAATAGTTATTATATAAATTTATTTTTCTTAATGCATTTATGATGGTTCCCTAACTTAGCAACCCATCCAAATTTCTAAAAGTCCAATTTTTGAGGCCCTATAAATGTTAGTTGATAGGTTGGTATCATTATCACAAGATCATAGTTAAGAAAAGCTCCAATGGAGCATAGGATGGAAGGAAAAGCATCACTTCCATCCTTTTTATGAATAGAGGAACAAGGTGTTAACAATGTTAGGTCTAACAATGTTTCCACAAAGGAACTAAGTGGATAAGAAGGTTTCCCATGAAGCAATGATAATTTTCCATGTAGATCCATGCATAGAATATATATATATATATATATATATACCATGGAATAATTTTCAATTAGAATTTTTCCTTGCATTGACTCCCTTGCTATTGAATTTTCTCGTTGGCTAACAACCCATCACAACCCATCACATCGCACAACCTCATCATTTTTCTTACAATTAAAATGAGCTCTCACCAACTCACCAAGGATCTCCATAATATCCACCTTCGTTGACTTTTCTCTCAATGTATTTATTATTTGAGTTGTGTTGGGACTGACACAAAACCATGAGGTTTGTCCATTAGATCTAGACCATGAGGTTTGAAAACTCAATAAAACTAGATCTATTGGCCCTCTAGGAGTCCTCTGAAAAATCCACCACTTCCTCCTTGATTTCGATAGAAACACCAAGTTCTCATCCCCACTAAAAGCCATTTATGATATTACATAAATTTAATAAAATAAATTTAAAAAATAAATAAAATACATTAAAATTAAAATATTAAAATATTGATGAGAATTATATATATAATTTTAGATACTAATAATATATTATTAATTTTTATTATAAAATTAAAATGAATATAAAATAATTTTTCATAACATAAATCGCTAACATTAACATAAACATAATAATAGTAATTCATTTTCACATTTTCTATATATACACATTTTCATATATTTTAAGTTAATTAATTCTACTGATAATTCAAAAAAATTGCATTTGTGTATTGCCAAGAAAACCATGCCAAAGGAAAATTTCTTATTGAACTATGGTCGAAAATGATGGAATCCATACCTAAAAGAGTTTAATTAGCGTTGCTACCCCAAAATATAACCAATCCTTTTGGACTGCATGAATATTATAAGCTTACTTTTGCTTTAGAGAAAAAAGCGTGTCCCTCTAGGGGAGTCAATTCATTATAGAAACAAACATGATCGAAATTATAAACAAATTAAGCATAAATACAATAATAACATAAAGGAAGGATGAGTGGCAGAATGAAACCCAAACCCAAATCCTTGCAAAGGGGAAGGAATGTACATAGAAATCTCTAGAAGGATTAGCGCAAGTGCGATAAATGTGATCCATAATGCAGTGTGGATGGCACTTTAGGGGATGTGGACCATTAAAATCAAACACATGTGATGACTTATGAGGAGGGGAGGTGGTATAGAGCCACATTGGTTGTCATGCTTCAACCATTTTAAACAACGTGAGGCACCCATCAAGGATTTTATTTTCCTTTTATTATTATTAACAAATTGTTTAAAACTTAAAATACATCAATAAAGATTCATTTTAATTTTAAATTATACAAATATATAAGCGTATACATCAATTAATATAAATATAAACTAGGTTGAAACCATCCATTTAAATTATTTTATAAATTAGTGAATATAAAAAATGTATATTAATTTAAATTATTCAAATTCAGTTGATGCAAGTGTAGATAGTCTACCTTTTTTAAGACTCAAAATTACAACTTTTTGGTAAGAAACACATATACTTAACCGTTAAGTCTAATTAAATTGTATAATAATGACAGTCTAATATTGAGATCTCATTATCCTACATTCCAAAATGATTATATTTCATTTTTTTTTTAATTAACAAATTATCACTTTATATTAGTGAACCTATTTTTTTATAATAATTTTAATTAATAAATTGTTATATATATATATATTAAATTTAAATTAATTAATGTATATTCATTTCACATTTGGAGTGTGATTAAACAATCATATAATAATGTCTCAAATAATTATTATTATGAATAAAATAATAAATAAATTACAATTATTGAAGTAAGCCGCACACATACCAAATCCACGATATATAGATATTTTTATTATTTGATAAATATATTCGACTAATTTTAAAATTTAAATATTATTATTAAAATATTTTAAAATTTTAAATTAAGTTGATTAATTTAATGAAATGTATTTAATCAAAATCATAATATGATAATAAATTTTACTTTATTTTAAAAAAAATGGGATCACATAATTATAAGTATTAATATATTATTAAATGATTAATAATTTAATTTAAACAAGGTCGCAAAATTAGTATTTTTTTTTGCAGCTTAGTTTAAATAAAATATTTTGATGTCATAATGTACCGTAAGAAGTGTTTTCCACAATGATAAAATTGTAAAATAAACTATATAAATATTTATTTAACCATCTTTCTTTATTAATTTTCTTTAATGTAATTAAGTATTTTATAGTAGGTAAAGTTGTTATATATATATAGAGGATTGACTATTAAAAATAATGATAACCAATAATTGCACCATGTGTTGCGAATGAAATTGTAAAGCAATAACCTAGGAAAGACTAAAAAATTTATATTTAAAGATAATACAATATCACTTTTTTCTATCTAAAACAATATAAAACAATGGCTCTATAAAACAATGAATCCTAAAAAACGGCTCTTCCAGTGAACTACTTTAAAAAATTATGTGAGAGTAAAAAATTATGTGAGTTATGGCGGTTCTTGAAATTGCATACTATAAACATCAATTTAAAAAAAAATACTTAACATCATACGTATAAAATTTATGATCAAATTTATAATCATACCCAAGGGAGATGTGTATTAAGTTTACTCTTGTGTATTAAATGAGATATCCCTTTCCAATGTCTTCAGAAACAATCTTCGACTCTTTTCTGAACTTCCTAATATGTAACAAACACGTTGTTCTCCCGGGGATAGGGCTCTCCTTTCCGGAAAGCTGAGTCCTCCATTCCTAGATGGTACCGACGGACTCTTGCCCAGCAGAGACGGAGAGAAACGCTCCATGGACCAGCTCTTCTTCTAGCACATCCAGACTCCTTG
>JAXQQM020072154.1:0-87655 GCA_034641835.2 Pinus albicaulis | reverse complement strand
TAGCACAATCTTACTCAGCAAAAAGTCGAGAGAAGCCCTCGGAAATTTAAGATTGCTGAGGAATGTAAAGCAGAAGTCATAGTTGTTGGTCTTCTTCAAGACATCACAAGTGAAATTTTACGCTATATGCAAAGGTTCATAACTCTCAGCCAGATTGGAAAATTGCAAGTACTGCTTCCCTTTTTACCAAAGGATTTAATAATTCTGCCAGCGGAGAGCCTTGTATCCAAAGAATCTGTCATTCGTCCTGTCTTTCAGGAAAAAATGTGCTTGCTGGCAATGCAGGACATATTCTCAAATCTATATCGACCAAAGGAACACATGATTATAAAAGAAGTGAGAATATCAATGCAATTGCATATGATGTTCCAATCCCGGGTTAGGTCAACAGAAGTTCGTGCTGAAGATTTTGATCTTTACGCATTCGTTGAGGGTGAACATAACAAAGCAGTGAATTCGATTTTGCAACTCTGAAGGCTTGAAACAGAGGATTAGATTCTTAAGACCGAAGGTTTAAATAGAGTTTCGAAAGTTTGCCGAAAATGTAGACCAGACCGTATTCAAGATATTCCAAATGAGACGCCATTGAATCTTTCTGTTGAGAATCATGATCGTTAGGAGATCTCTGAGCCAAGAGGAAAAAATATCATGCGCACATCAGTGATAGTGTTGATCGCCGTATCGACCATTCTCAGAGAAGGAGAAGTATTCAAACTTATTCATCAGAAGAAGGGAGATTGGATCATGGTCGTCTTTCACCAAACGACGTTCCAGCCAACCGTTTGGGTTTAAATCGTCCCATTCTGGATTCACCATATTATATTGAACATCATATGATGAGCAACCTACAAGGGATGTTCTGTAGGGCAAAAGGATTGGCAGGCGATGGGAAAGGCGCATCCTTCAAATCTGCGATGAATATTTCTTGTATGAGCAGGTTGAAAATTTCAATGAGTCACATTTGGATACCTGAAATGAATATAAGGATGACACGGATCTATCAAATTACGATTTCAACAACGTCGGATTAGCGCAACCTTGTGATGATGCAAACAAAATAAAATTCGCCTATCGACTCCGTTCTATAGGCAATAGCTGCATAAATTACTTGATGTGCGCAAATCCCAGCATTATGGCTTGGCCCGTGACAGTAAGATTAAACATTTTCATAACTGTTTCGTCAAGACAAGAAGCAATGTCACCATTGCCAAAGGAACTCACGCGCCAGACGCATGTGGCAGGCACTCCTGGCGACATTTTAACTTTTGAACATGTTTTGCAGAATTTCAAAGCATATGGGCTAGCAGCACACACTGTGGTTTACAAGGTTCGGCTATCTCATCCAGTTTTTATATATCTTTCATCGTATTCCCCTGACACAGGATTGAATTGAAGTATCAATTTAATTTAGACGAGGAGCTTCAGAGTAATATTACCAATACCAGATCTGTTATAGCGCCCTTTCACGCCTTTGCACCCTCGGGTACTGTTACTGGAGAATTTATGTACGTTAACTATGAACGTGAGGAAGTTGCAGTGTTTTCTATGGATCAAAAAATGTTTCAAAGGACCAGGTGTTCAGTTTTGTGTTATTGGAGACAGCGCGGAAGAATGTCAAGCAGCTGAGGAACTGGGATGGCCTTTTGTAAAGACTGATCCAGTCCTAGAGGGAGGGCATCGGTTCCCAGGACTCTCTCTTTTTACAATGGAGCACCAGCACAGCGCTAAGTGAAATAATAAGAATTTCTTCCACTGAAGCTATGCGGCATCAACGATTCAGATCATCCAGTTCGATCCGATGGTTTGCGGGGTATAAAGTAAACGAAGTTTATGGGAGACAGCACCCCCCGTAGATGGTTTAGTTGAAACCACTATTTACCAAAATTGAAGGCTATGGTGCATTACGGCACCTTGAGGTTATTTCGTACAAGCCGCTATCACTACCCCCCGCAGGCAGTTTTCGATTTTTATAAACCATGGGTGGCTTTGTCATAAATTCGGATAGACGTAGTGGGACCCAAAATGTACCATTGGTTCCTTTTACTTGCGTTAGAGTAAGATTTTATTTTCAGTTTTATATTATATATTATATATATATATATATTATTAAAACAAATATTTTGTAGATTTAAATAATTCTAGAACTTCCAAGCATCAGTTTTAAAACTGATCATAACAGTTAGTTAGATCAAAGAGCAGATATAAAAGCAGAGGGTAAAGGAGGAGTGAGGGTTCCGGTTTTCAGATCTCCAGACAGTGATCTTTGTATGGATTTTTCAAATGATTGATGAATGAAAAGCAAACTTCTAGTATTTTTTGATATTGATTCGTCTTCTAGTTTTACATAATGTATTTTCAGTCTTTGAATAAAATGAAGTATCGAAGCAGCAGGAGTTAAAACCCTTAATAGGCGCTCCTTCATTTTAACTGTTCTTTTCTTTTATTTCTTCTAGAGCTTGAGATGATAGATTCTGTACAACATCATATTGTTTTGGGCTTTTTCCTTTCATTCTTCTTCTGAACATTTCATTCTATATCAGCAGATAATAGCGTTGTGGGATGTTTACAGCATTTGATTTCGAACATTCAATGATTGAGCTCAGGAGGTGGATAAACGGGGATCATATTTCTGTGACATATTTATTTTAATTTCTTAAGCACGGATTCCTTTCACAGTCAAGGAATTGTTTTCTTAAGGTACAACATTAATTGGCGCCGTTGCCGGGGATCGAAGCAGTGAAGTTCATTTCCCTGGGTTTTATTTTTACTTCCTCTGGTTGCTCAGTGAGGAGGTTCTTTTTGGCTGTGTTTACTTTGTACAGAATTCTCATTTTCACAAATCCAAACGCGAGGTCCCATACCTTGCAGCAGATGGTTTTATAATCCTTTCTTTTTGATGGTGAACAAGATTCAGATTTGAAGATTGGTTGTTTATTATTCACCTGGCGACTCCATTGATGAAGGTTTTATTAGATGAAGAATTTTCCTGGCAAGAAGATGAGAAAGTATCATGGAAAAAACATGTATCAGAATTTCCGTTTTTTAAAGGAGGTTCTATTTTTTACTGTCAGTTTAGTGGTTTATTTTCCCTTTTATCTTAAAAGGATTATTTCTTGCTTTATTTTCTCAGACGATTATAAAGCCCAAAATGTAAATTCATTATTGGAAAAAGATGATTTTGCTTCTGCTTGTATTATAAATCTTGACACAGGGATATCTCCTACCAATGAAAGGAAGAATGGTTGTTGTATTACAATCCCGGAAGATAACCAGTTACAGTCTGGGCATAAAGGTGATGATTCATCATCTTTGGATGATAATATTTTGCCTCAAAAGAAATTGACTGCTTTTCAGTTCAAAAATAGAGAAATCTTTAAACCCCTGAAGCTACCCGCTATTCTCCATCAATATCCTTCAAACGGATTCAAGTCCTTGCCAAGTTTCTCCGGGAAGGAGAAGGACATTTCAGCTGAATCACATATCTTGGAATTTGAATATTTTCTGGACAGATTTCAAATCATTTATGAAGACGTAGCTTTAAGGATGTTTTTCCATTCTTTAAAACAGGATGCTCAGCAATGGTTCCAGTATTTGGAAGCAGGTTCAATTAATTCCTGGCAAGATCTTCAAGATATATTCCTTACATATTGGGATGAGAGTAAGTCATATGAAGAGCACCTTTTGGAATTATATTCTATCCAAAGGCAAAGCAATGAATCAATTTCTGAGTTTAATAGGAGGTTTCAAAAGATTTATTTCAGCATGCCAGAAGAAAATCGACCTCCAGAGGCAGCAACTATGGTCTATTATTTGAAAGCTCTTTCTTTTGCCTTGGCTTTTTATCTCAAGGAGAGAAAGCCTAGCACTTTGAAGTTGATGTTTTTCCATGCGCAAGAAATCGAGAATAATGCGTGGGCTTGTAAAAAAATTTTCCTGCAATGTAGAAAGTCTGAGTTATGTCAAAGATAAGAGTGCTTGTGTAGGGAACATTGGAATTTCTTTACAAGAGACTGTAAGTTCAGAGGAAAATAAAAATTTCCAAAAAGTGTCAAAATATTCCTATCTTGGTGAAAGACAAGAATCTAATCATTTTGAAGATTCTAGTCAAAACTTAGTTGCAACAGCTGAACTACACTATGAAAGCATGGAAGATTATTGCAATAATTTTGTGAGTAATGAGGAAAATAGTGCAGTTTCTCAGGCTTGTTTGCAAGATGAGGAAAATTTTCATCAAGAACTGATGTTATATGAAGAGCATCAATATTGTGAAGAGCAAACCTTGGATGTCTGTTTTCAGCCTAAATGCCTACCTACAGGAAGTGGCAGTCAGCTTCCTAACACACAGTTCCTAATTGAAAAGTCAAACAATGCAAGAAGCCACCATGTTCAAAAAAGTCTGCCTCAGCAAACTGTTCAAAAAAAGAAGGTGGCCAAAACTTTATTTCATGAATTCTATGATTCGGTTGCTGAATATATGGCAAATTTATTCAGTCAGCAACAAGCTTCAATGCCAGGGTATGTACAAAATTTTGTAGATGAAATTTTTTTATGGTAAATTCCTCTTTTGATTTTTAAATCTCAGTAGTATGAAGGTATTAAATCTAACAAGCAGATACTGGATTGGTTCCATTGGAAGTTTGACTTCACTTGATTAAGTTCAACCATGCTTATATAAATATGAGTTGTACATAAATAAGCTCAGAGGTTGAGCATTTCCAGTTGCAGTAGTTCTAGTTTATCATTTTTAGTTCGAAATAAAGATCTTAGAAGAAGAGAGGTTTCAGAAAGAGTTTGAAATTTTCAGAGATTTTGCGATTGAGAGAAAATTCATCTTGACTCGACTCCATGCCCAATAAAGGCTATTGATCTACAAGTTCTCAGTACTTTGATACCAAAATACTGTCCCCAATTGGAGCCAGATGTTGTAGCACAATCTTACTCAGCAAAAAGTTGAGAGAAGCCCTCGGAAATTTAATATTGCTGAGGAATGTAAAGCAGAAGTCATAGTTGTTGGTCTTCTTCAAGACATCACAAGTGACATTTTACGCTATATGCAAAGGTTCATAACTCTTAGCCAGATTGGAAAATTTCAAGTACTGCTTCCCTTTTTACCAAAGGATTTAATAATTCTGCCAGCGGAGAGCCTTGTATCCAAAGAATCTGTCATTCGTCCTGTCTTTCAGGAAAAAATGTGCTTGCTGGCAATGCAGGACATATTCTCTAATCTATCGGTCCAAGGAACACATGATTATAAAAGAAGTGAGAATATCAATGCAATTGCATATGATGTTCCAATCCCGGGTTAGGTCAACAGAAGTTCGTGCTGAAGATTTTGATCTTTACGCATTCGTTGAGGGTGAACATAACAAAGCAGTGAATTCGATTTTGCAACTCTGAAGGCTTGAAACAGAGGATTAGATTCTTAAGACCGAAGGTTTAAATAGAGTTTCGAAAGTTTGCCGAAAATGTAGACCAGACCGTATTCAAGATATTCCAAATGAGACGCCATTGAATCTTTCTGTTGAGAATCATGATCGTTAGGAGATCTCTGAGCCAAGAGGAAAAAATATCATGCGCACATCAGTGATAGTGTTGATCGCCGTATCGACCATTCTCAGAGAAGGAGAAGTATTCAAACTTATTCATCAGAAGAAGGGAGATTGGATCATGGTCGTCTTTCACCAAACGACGTTCCAGCCAACCGTTTGGGTTTAAATCGTCCCATTCTGGATTCACCATATTATATTGAACATCATATGATGAGCAACCTACAAGGGATGTTCTGTAGGGCAAAAGGATTGGCAGGCGATGGGAAAGGCGCATCCTTCAAATCTGCGATGAATATTTCTTGTATGAGCAGGTTGAAAATTTCAATGAGTCACATTTGGATACCTGAAATGAATATAAGGATGACACGGATCTATCAAATTACGATTTCAACAACGTCGGATTAGCGCAACCTTGTGATGATGCAAACAAAATAAAATTCGCCTATCGACTCCGTTCTATAGGCAATAGCTGCATAAATTACTTGATGTGCGCAAATCCCAGCATTATGGCTTGGCCCGTGACAGTAAGATTAAACATTTTCATAACTGTTTCGTCAAGACAAGAAGCAATGTCACCATTGCCAAAGGAACTCACGCGCCAGACGCATGTGGCAGGCACTCCTGGCGACATTTTAACTTTTGAACATGTTTTGCAGAATTTCAAAGCATATGGGCTAGCAGCACACACTGTGGTTTACAAGGTTCGGCTATCTCATCCAGTTTTTATATATCTTTCATCGTATTCCCCTGACACAGGATTGAATTGAAGTATCAATTTAATTTAGACGAGGAGCTTCAGAGTAATATTACCAATACCAGATCTGTTATAGCGCCCTTTCACGCCTTTGCACCCTCGGATTATCGGAGAAGTTATGTACAAAGAATCCAGAACGGAGGAAGTTCCTTGTTGTTTTCTATGATCAAAAACGTTTCAAAGGACCAAGTGTTCGGGCTTTGTGTTATTGGAGATAGCGCGGAAGAATGTCAAGCAGCGAGGAACTGGATGGCCTTTGTGTAAAGACTGATCGAGTCCTAGAGGGAGGGCACGGCTCCTTGTGACTCTCTTTTACAATGGAGCACTGAAGACGCTATGAAATAATAAGAATTTATTCCATCAAGCTATGTGGCATCAACGCATTCGATCCGGGCCATCCGATGGCTTGTGGTAAAGTAAAACGGTTTATGGTTTTATGGGTATAAAGTAAACAAAAGTTTATGGGAGACAAGACCCCCGTAGATGGTTTAGTTGAAACCATCATTTACCAAAATTGGTTTTTGCTATGGTGCATTATGCACCTTGAGGCTATTTCGCATACGCTATCACTACCCCCCGCAGCAGCCGGTTTTCATAAACCATGGGTGGTTTTGTCAATTTATACATATGGCTGTAATGGTGGGCCCCAACGATACCATTCGTTCTTTTCACTTTGCACTAGCGTAGGATCTTATCTTTGGTTTTATATTATATATTATATATAATATTAAAACAAATATTTTGTAAATTAAAATAATTCCAACATTTCCAAGAATCGGTTTCAAAACTGATCATAATAGTTAGGAAGTTAGTTCAGAAGGCTGATATAAAAACAGAGATAGGAGGAGGAGAGGAGGTTCCTGGTTTTCAGATCTCCAGACAGTGATCTTTGTATGGATTTTTCAAATGATTGATGAATGAAAAGCAAACTTCTAGTATTTGTTGATATTGATTCGTCTTCTAGTTTTACATAATGTATTTTCAGTCTTTGAATAAAATGAAGTATCGAAGCAGCAGGAGTTAAAACCCTTAATAGGCGCTCCTTCATTTTAACTGTTCTTGTCTTTTATTTCTTCTAGAGCTTGAGATGATAGATTCTGTACAGCAGCATATTGTTTTGGGCTTTTTCCTTTCATTCTTCTTATGAACATTTCATTCTATATCAGCAGATAATAGCGTTGTGGGATGTTTACAGCATTTGATTTCGAGCATTCAATGATTGAGCTCCGGAGGTGGATAAACGGGGATCATATTTCTGTGACATATTTATTTTAATGTCTTAAGCACGGATTCCTTTCACAGTCAAGGAATTGTTTTCTTAAGGTACACACAGCAAGACTTCCTCAAAGGAAAGCAGATTGATGCCCCTGACCTCTCAATTTCACGCTCATCTTCATAACTCAGTGGCAGTAGGTTGCAATTCGCACTGCCCAGTAGGTTGCAGGTCACACTGCCTAGTAGGTCACAGGTCGCACTGCCCGATAGGTCACAGGTCGCACTCACCAGCCAGGTCGCAGGTCACAGTTTTCTCCCAGGTCGCAAGGCAACTCAATCGGCGGGCAGGCGAAGAGTCAAGAAGCCCAAAGGGCAAGTTTTTTTTATGATTCCCCCTCCCGGGGAAAAACTGAGATCTTCTTTTTTGGACTCAAGAGCTATACAGCATTGTATTGACAGATAACATTCTTTTTGCATATGAATACAAATACCTGTTGCAACTCCTTTTGGATCTGATGTGTTTTGATGTGCAAACACTATGAGTATTTCTATACAGTTTCAAAACATCTTTTGATTAATGAAACTGCACTCTTTAATGGCATCGTTCATGCATTATGGTTTTCTGTATTTGTGTTAATGATGTTCAGATCGATTGCTTGCTTAATGGATGTTAATGACTTTGTTTATTAGCATTTCGTTTTATCTTTCAGGAAGTAAGTGGGCATCTCGCCATAAAGAACTGTTTCTTTTGTGGTCAGAATAGCCTACAAGCATAACTCCAAAGATGTGTTGTTGACAACATCTCCTTCGGCGTGTATTATTTATTATTTGTCTTGCTACACATAGTGTTATATACATGTTTAATGCATCAACCATGTATCTTGTATCATGTGAATAAGTGTGTGTCCGCAGGTTCGATCGAGTTCTTTTGAGACCAAAGGGAAGGTGACTTAAGCGGTAGCCGGACCCACACCCCGGACGGGATCCCTATTCCAAACGGTTCAAGGTCTAATTGGGACTTTCTACCGAGGAGATCCTCTTTGTTGGTCGGACAATTTTCCGTCAACGGATCAAATAGCCTAATAACACAGGTGGATAATTATCCCTTTATTAGGTGTTGGTGGTAAAAAATATACAATGCTAAGCACTTGAAGAGGGTCCTTTGAGATATGGAGCTAAAATACCCAAAACAAGGAGGTCTCCTTCCCTCAAGTTCTTACAAGTGTCTCCTCCCTCTCTCAAAGGATGGTAGATCAAGATAAAATTGTGGGACTCTCTCTCTTGGACTAATATGTTGGTTGGCTAACATATTAGTCCTTCCAATCCCTCTACTGCTAGACTATGCAAGCAGGTTTTTTATATGAAACAATTTGGCTAGCATAATAATGTGTCTCCAATTCTTCTTCCAAAGACCGGTTTATATAGACATTTTTTGAATTCCTCCCCATTTTGTTGGCCCAATATGGATAGTGACACAATAGTGGAGGAGGGATTCCTTTTTGTCCTGCATTTAAGCCTCAAGGTGGCTCCATGTCGATTGTCCTTGGTAGTACTAAGGAGATAATCTTCCTAACCAAGTGTGCAAGTGGTCTCGAATGGTGACATTTCGTCATCCTCAGGATCACGTGACTATCAAAGGAATAGCCACGTTTTTGTGTAAAATCCCTTTGTTTCCAGTGCGTTGTCCATTAAATTTCCCTTAACCTTAGGAAAAAATAAATTTTCGTCTGCTCTAATGTATTTTCATCAAAATAGGCAAAGAAAGGTGAAAATGGTATGTGAGGACCCAATTTATTTTGGGGAATTCCAATTTCTCCAAAGTAATTTATACTAATTGTAAATCTATGCCCAAATGGATAAGCATTATCATGGTTGATTTCAACTATTGTTCCTCTATACAGGAGATCAAATTTGAATATATCATATGTGAGAGCTCCTTCTTCCATTTCTTTCTACAAGGCCGATAATGTTGAGTATGTACTTTTGCAACCAACATCTTCTTTTCTTGGGACATAGGAAACCATTAGCATATTGATCCATTTACTCTAGTACCGAAATGGAGACATAACATCCTCACAATACATAATAATAGATACACTCTCAAAAGCAATAGCATACTGGTGAATACCATAATATTCAATGCAGCTGAGACTTGGATCAAATATATAGATGATTTTGGGATATGGATCCCTTTCCAAACCAAAATAAACATGATCATTTTTTATAAGACTCTAGTTTATATCATACCCATGTCTACCTATTGATGAATTAAACCATTTTTCTAAAATGATCCTTTGAATCTCAATTTTTTTTCAACTCAAAATTTTTGTTGGAGGCTTCTCCTTCTCCATTGAGCAAGTCTGCTAGATAGTTTTATTTTCCTGCCTGACAGACAATATCAAAATAAAATCGTTCCAACCATAATTCTCATCTGAGAATTCTAGAATTTCCTTTTTTAAGTAATCTCTTATTACTTAACATCCCTTTCATGTGTTTTAAATTAGTCTTAATAGTGAAATGAACACACTTAATGAAGAGTCTAAAACATTTAATTCCTTTTTTTACTACAAGAATTTTTTTGTGTGAGGAAGGATATTTGAGTTGAGGATATGAAAATGTACCTAATGCATAAGTACAAACTTCTTCTCTTTTAGGATGTTTTTGTAAGAGGTGTTGAGATTCAACAAGAAGATCCTAGTGAAAATTATGCACCTACACTAGGATGGAGCCTCAGGCTATTTTTAGGTGGATGTCTATTTATAGATGCATGAGAAAACTCTATTTATAGATGACTTCTATATATAGATGCATGAGAAAATTCTATTTATAGATGAGGTCTATTTATAGATGTATGTGCAAATTCTATTTATAGATTGCATGTCTATTTATAGATGCATGTCAGCTATTATTATCCCTTAGTATTAGTTGGACAATAAACAATAATATATTCTCAGTGAGCACTTGGAAATAGTTAACTAAAGTGGAAAATCTGTTAGCTATAGGAAATTCGAGTTCATAGGTTGGTTGGTGGGACATGCAAGTGGACTTAGTTGTGATTGAGTGATTCAAAGTTGTAACATAGTTGTAAGTGTAGTTATGAGAGTTGTAAAGTAGTTTAACTCAGTTAAGTGAGTTAAAATCATTTGTGCTAGTTGTAACTGAAGATACACTAGTGAGAGCTCAGTGAATTAATTATTAATTAATTCACAATCAGTTGTCTCACATGTAACTGAATATTTACTATTGTTAACTAGAAGCATGTCAGATCTAATGGAGACCTAGTTGAGATGTAGGTGAAAGGGAAAGTTTGACTATTAGTTGTGACATTAGTGGGTGCACACATGAAACCACACACACATTGGATGCTCCCATGAGGATTGCATGGTCAAGGCAAGAAGGATTCCATTCATTCAAAGATTGCTATCAGCTGGGATTAAGCAGTGGAGGCAGGCTGTCTGGAGGCCGTAAATTGGCACATCAATTTTCCAATTTTTGTATGACAGTGTGAGACGATTTTATATTGTACTGAGAGCTATTAGATTGGAGCTTTGTATGATATTGTTTCATGATCCATGACATATACATAATATATGATAGTGGGGTTTTTAGCTTTATGATTTCCTGGTAAAAACATCTGTGTTATGTGTGATTGATCTTTCTTCTTGATATTGCAATTAGCGATTGTTTTTCAAATTCTACAAAGATTTTTGTAGAAGTGATTATGTATTTAAAAGTGACATATAACTATTAGATCAGGATAATCCAGGATATAAATAATTTTTATTAAATTTCTACATGGTATCAAAGCATAGAAGGTTGCAATTTTGAAGCAGGAGTTGAGTTTGTTGATGGAAAGAATTCAAATTTGTAGAAATGGCTTTCAATGAATTGTGGCTAGAGTATGTACTTGGGGGAATCTTGAACTGCATTACTTGGAAGGGCAGGATGGAGGCAGTTCTCAAAGATAATGGCTTGAAGGAATTCATTGACAATGATGTTCCTAAGCCCACTTCGACAGATGTTGCATTACTCGATGCATGGAAAAAGAAAGTGGAAAAAGCGAGGAGGATTTTGTTGGAAGGTGTACGAGACCACATTGTCTCGAGCCTTCATGGGAAAGCCACACCATATGCTATGTGGAAGGCTTTGATGGAATTTTTCCAAAGCAGCAGCGACCATAGGAAACTGGCGCTCAAATATAAACTCAGGAAGATCAAGATGGAAAAGGGCGATAACATTCCAAAGTATCTCATGAAGTTTTTCCAATGCTGGGATGAACTGGGGAGTGTGGGAATAACTATTGTTGATTATGATTGGGTGATCTTGGCTTTCTTGGGACTTCATAAGAGTTGGCACAGTTATGAATACTTTTCCAATGGATGGGAAAAATTGTTGGATTGGGAATGACTGTGGTCAGATCTGGTGCAGGAGGAGTTCAGGAAGAACACCAGAGATGGCTCTTCATCAAAGAATGATGATCAAGAGGATTATGATTTGGCTACCAAATTAAGGAAGAATAAGGGGAATAAATTATATTATAAATCCGAGTCTAAATGCAAGAATATGGATTTTTCCAAGGTGAAGTGTTTTCACTGTCGCGAACATGGGGATCTCGCTACTAACTGTCCACAGAAGAAGAAGAACAAGAAGGTTTCTAGAGCTGCAACTGGTGAGGCCCTTGCCTTGCAATTTGAACTTGAATTCTCTTTTATTGCATGCATGGTGTCAAGTGCATTGGGATCAGTGTGGTATTTGGATAGTGGTGCTTTCTTCCACGTGACGGGAGATAAGGAGATTTTTAGTGACTTGGAGGAGAAAGATATCCAAATGCATATAGAGATGGGCGACGATGGATGATACAGTGCGACTAGCATTGGTACCATTACCTTTCAGAGGGAGTCAGGTAAACCATTTCAATTTAAAGATGGTATGCATGTTCCAAGTTTGAAGAAAACATTTGTCTCAATCACAATGTTGGAGGATCGAGGCTATGAAGTTGTTTTCAGCGATGGAAAATATTTCCTGTGACATAAAACAATGGGTCAATCCAAGAGGATAGGGATTCGAGTTGAGAATATCTACAAGCTAGAGGTAGATGGCTATGCTTCCATAATGGGAAAGGCAGAAAAAGTGGGGAGACGAGATGAGGGAGAATTATGGCACAGGTGATTGGGCCATCTTCATCATGGAGCCTTGAAATTCATGCAGAAAATACCTACTGGACATCCAATGGGAACGCTTTCTTAGTTAGATCAGTGCAAGGGTTGCGCCATGGGGATGTATGTAAGGTCCACCTTTCATGAAAAGGAAAACCGTGCTTCAGTGATCCCGGAGAGAGTTCACATAGATGTGTGTGGACCATTCTCGGTTGCTTCAACAACAAAACATAAGTATTATGTTATTTTTGTTCATGAATTTTCTCATAAATGTTGGATATTCTTCATGAAGAAGAAGGATCAAACATTCTCAAAGTTCTATGAGTTCAAGGCATTAGTGGAGAAATATTCTGGGAATCAAGTGAAGGCTCTAAGGACCGATAATGGTGGAGAATACATCTCTAACTAATTCAAATACTTCTGTAGCAAAGAAGGAATTCGAAAATAACTCATAGTGCCTCATAACCCACAACAAAATGGGGTCATGGAGAGGAAGAACAGAAAAATCATGGGTGCCGCACGAGCGATGTTGCATGATCAGGGCCTACCAATGCATTTGTGGGCGGAAGCATGCAACACTGTAGTTTATGTGCAAAATCATTGTCCTCATAGATTACTTGGCATGAGTACACATGAAGAATCTTTCACTGGTAAGAAACTGGATGTTTCACACTTTAAGAGTTTTGGCTCATTTGTTTATGTGCATGTGATCCAGAACGCCAAGAAGAAGCTGGAGCCAACTACTGAAGTTGGGATATTTTTGGGGTACATAGAAACACCCCATAATTATCGTGTGTATTTTCGTAATAGTAAGATGATTGTTATGCGACAGGATATAAAATTCGATGAAGGGAAAGCCATGTGGTTATCGCTTGAGAGGGAGTTGTTCTTGCATATGGAGGAGTAAATATTGGTTCCCAAAGATGAGTCTCTAGATGTGGATCAGCCACAGGAGGAGATTCATGGAGTGGAGGAGTCCATTCACGTAGAGCCAAACATCAGAACTGGCAGAAGGCGTACTACAGAATCTAATAGGATGAGACTTGATGTTGTGCAGAATGTAGGAGCCCCTACTTCATAGTGCAGACAAAGACAATCTCTTGGACGATTTACTAGATACATGGCTCTCATGAGAAAATGTATTGTGACTGATCCATCTTCCTTTTAGGAAGCAGTTAAGGAGCCCACATGGGTAGATGCAATGGTGGAGGAGTATGACTCCATTGTCAAAAATAGTTCTTGGGAAATTGTTCCAAGGACGGTTGATCAATTAGTGGTAGGTTCGAGATGGATCTACAAGGTAAAGCAAGTTGCTGATGGGAGTGTTGAGAAATACAAGGACAGATTTGTGGCCCGGGGCTTCTCACAGATCGAGGGGATTGATTATGAAGAAAAATTTGCACCTAACGCAAGTTATTCTTCCATAAGGACCATCCTTGCTCTCTCAGCGCAGATGGGCTGGCGCATTCATCAGATGGATGTGAAGACTGTGTTTCTCAATGGGATCATTGAGGAAGATGTGTACATAGAACAACTTGAAGGATTTGAGATCTTCAGCAGTGATTCGCATGTGTTCTGACTCAAAATAGTGTTGTATGGGCTAAAGCAAGCACCCTGTGCTTGATACACTCGGATAGATAACTATTTCACCGAACTGGGCTTCACCAAAAGTGAGGCGGATGCAAACCTATACCAAATTGTGGTGGAGGGTAATATTTCAATATTTGTTCTTTATGTTGATGATTCAATATTGATTGGTGATGAGCAGTTGATACACTCATGCAAGAAGGACCTTGCAAAGGAGTTTTAGATGAAGGATATGGGCCTCCTTCATTATTTCCTTGGATTGGAAATATGGCAGCGAGATGGTGAAATTTTTGTGTCTCAAGGAAAGTACACAAGGAATATATTAGGTAAATTTCACATGGAGGGCTACAAACCCATGGATACTCCTCTTCCAGGAAACTGGAGGAAAGATGATGCTACTGTCTATCAATAGTTAGTGGGTTCGTTAATGTATCTAGTGAACATGAGACTGAACATTTTCTATGTGGTTAAATAGCTAAGTCAAGAGATGGTTAAGCCTACCAAGCTCTTTTGGAAGGCGGGCAAGCATGTCCTGAGAAACCTGAGGGGCACATCTGATTAAGGCTTATGGTACAAACAGACAAATGAGGTGAAGTTGCATGGCTTCACAGATGTAGATTGGGCAGGTAGCCCATCGGACAAAAAGAGCACATCAGGGGGGATCTTTACCATTGGATCTACAGATGTTTCGTGGTACGGTAAGAAGTAGAGATCCATGGCACTTAATTCAGTGGAAGCGGAATACATGGCAGCAAGTCAAGATGCATGTGAGGCTATCTAGATGAGAAAGATCTTGGTTGGCTTGTTTGGTTCTCATTTAGATCCAACAATGATTCATTGTGATAATCAGAGTTGCATTAAACTATCGATTAATCTTGTGTTTCATGATAGATCTAAGAATATAGATATTCGGTATCATCATATCAGAGATTGTGTGCAGTGGAAGATCATGTTTCTTCAGTACATTCCTATGGAAGATCAGCATGCAGACATTCTAACGAAGGTGCTCACGAGGAGAAAATTTGAATACCATAGATATAGGATCGGGTTAAAGGATAATCCCTTTCTTGTTGAGATTCAACAAGAAGATCCTAGTGAAAATTATGCAACTACACTAGGATGGAGCCTCAGGCTATTTTTAGGTGGATGTCTATTTATAGATTCATGAGAAAACTCTATTTATAGATGATTTCTATATACAGATGCATGAGAAAATTCTATTTTATAGATGAGGTCTATTTATAGATGTATGTGCAACTTCTATTTATAGATTGCATGTCTATTTATAGATGCATGTCGGCAATAATTATCCCTTAATATTAGTTGGAAAATAAACAATAATATATTCTCAATGAGCACTTGGAAATAGTTAAATGAAGTGGAAAATAAATTAGCTATAGTAAATTTGAGTTCAGAGGTTGGTTGGTGGGACATGCAAGTGGACTTAGTTGTGATTATAAGTTGTAACAGAGTTGGAAGTGTAGTTATGAGAGTTGTAAAGTAGTTTAACTCAGTTAAGTGAGTTAAACTTAGTTGTGCTAGTTGTAACTAAAGATACACTAGTGAGAGATCAGTGAACTAATTCTTAATTAATTCAAAATCAATGGTATCACATGAAACTAAAGATTTACTAATGTTAACTACATGTATGTCAGATCCAGTGGAGACCCAGTTGAGATGTATGTGAAAGGGACAGTTTGACTATTAGTTGTGACATTAGTGGGTGCACACATGAAACCACACATACATTGGATGTGCCCATGAAGATTGGGCAGTCAAGGAAGGCAAGATTCCATTCATTTAGGGATTGTCAACTAGGATTACGCAGTGGAGGCAGGCTGTTTGGAGGGAGTAAATTGGCACATGAATTTGCCAATTTTTGTATGATAGTGTGAGATGATTGTATATTGTACTGAGAGCTCTTGGATTAGAGCTTTGTATGAGATTTTTTCATGATCCATGGTATATACATAATATACGATATTGGAGTTTTTAGCTTTATGCTTTCCTGGTAAAAACATCTATGTTATGCGTGATTGATCTTTCTTCTTGATATTGCAATTGGCGATTGTGATTTAAATTCCGCAAAGATTTTTGTAGAAGAGATTTTGTATTGAAAAATGACATATAATTGTTAGATCAGGAGAATCTAGGAAATACGTAATTTGTATGAAATTTCTACTAGAGGATTGTGGCCCAATAATTGTCAGAAGCATATGTTGCAAGAATAAATGGAAGATCCGATTGAGGTAGAGACAATGGTGGAAACTGACATAGTTTTTGCTTGATTATTTTGACAAGTGTGGTCATTGCAGAAGTTCATGAAGTTCCAGGTTTGAGACACTGTTGTAGAATTCTGGTATTTCAAGCTTGTTCTGCATAAAACTGTCTGATGTAATTGAGTGCTGCCAAGAAAGGGAATCCGAAGACCAAAAGGGTTTCCTATATAAGGGAAACCAAACTCTTCCCAAATGACTTGTAATTTTCTGAGAATTTTTATAATAGAAATTTCCCCTTTGTGTACTATGTGATTTGCATTAGTATCTACACTATAATTGGTATCAGAGCCAGACGTAATATTTTACCTGTTGTAGGCAAAACTTCGATAGTTGTGCATTGTGATAAGTCTCGTTTAAATACAAATAGAGGTTGATTTTGGGCATGAAGGCGGAAGACCAATGATTGCAACTAGTCTTGGAATATTTCAGGTGCCTCTTATTCTTTCTCTCTTGTATCAAGAATGGACTTTGTTAAGGTCCTATAATAATAGGATTCATAATTTTGAATTTACTTTGATTATTCTTGTAATATGTACATACTTTTCTTTCTGCAAATTGTTTTCCCATATTGGAAGAAATAAGGATAGAATTAGTAAGTTTGTTTTTTTAAAAGAAAATGGATAAGGGTTTTGCAAGCTCAAATGCACCCATGTAAGTAAAGAAAAAATTTTAGGGTAGAAGATGGGTAGGTACAAGAAGTTTTTACAATCATGGATAAGTAGAAAATAGGTCTTTTCATTTACTAACCTCCTTCAAAAAAATCATCCCCTTGTAAAAAGTACTCCATTCCCTCCATTTTCATTCTTTTCCCCCTTGCAAAAAGCCCCTTTTCCTAAGTTAAAAGAACATTTTAATTAAGAAAAGTAAAAGCCCTTTACTCATTTCCCTTTTATTCAAAAAAATACCCAAAAACCCAAAAAATAGTTTTTATCCTAAGTATAAATGCTTAAATGATATTTCGGGTCATATAGTGAATAAATTCACTCCCGACATAAGTTTTACACTATAATTAGTATATTTTACATCCTACAATGTCTCGCATTACATTTCATTACTAACACACTAACTTGATATATTAATTCTTGTATAAACCTTTTAAAACAGTATTAAATTAATTCCTTTATGTATTATATCCCAACCCATATATTTTATTTAAACATATAGTTTAAATCCCCACATATTATATAATCTCGGTCCCACTATATATTATCCCCGTTGGTTATAACTTTACACATACCTGCATCCCATTGGTTATATTATAAAACCCCAACCATATCACAAATTAACCAATAGTATAAAGTCCCGATTATATGTATTAAACCTTAGTTTTAATAAATATTAACCTCCCACATCATTCCCCACATCATCTAATCCCGAAACTCCATCGCACCATCCTAGCCATCTGATCTTCATCCACCAGATCCGATCGCCACTATTTCTTATTGTGCGTTTCATTGCCCGATAGTTAGCACACCCCAAACCTTCCGAAAAGCGCAGTTTTCGGGCTCTCCCTCCCCTCTACGTGGCCAATTTTCATTGGGTCACACCATTCAAAAAAGTACAGCTTACCACCTTTACTCATTGCGAAAACTGCTTGGTTGTTTTCTCCCCTGTGCCTAAACTTCCCTGTCAATTCAAAATTGACCGCCCATTAAATGCATTCACCGTTGATAAAAATGCATAAAATTGCCCATTTGCACCCTTTTTTCACCTTTCCGTTATATTTTGCACTAAAGAAACACTCCAAACCAATTTTCTCGCTACTAGATCATGTTGTCGACCTTATTTTAATCCCAATTCACCAGAATTCAAAGATATTTGATGAAACAGAACATTTCAGAACCAAATCAAGGCTTATAAAGACCAGATGAAGCCTTAGAAGTATTTCTTCCACCTCAGAAACCTTCTTGCATAGAAAATCGTCATTTTCTAGGTATTTTACAAAATAAAAGACATAGTCCTAGATATAAAGAAGCAATGTAGCTAAATTGAATCATTTAGGAACCTTTTGCAATTCTAAAAGCCTTGTTACTTCCTAAAAACCCTTTTTTCTATAAACCCAAGGCATATTTTCATACATTTTGAAGCCCTGGACTATTAAAGATCACAGATTGAATAAAATAAAGAAGTTTAAAGCCTTTGTATACCTGAAAAGGAATTTTGTGCCTTTCAATTCATTTTCTACAGACTCTAGATGTCTTTTTACCAAATTCCAAGGTCTTGAGATTGCCTTTTATTACAAAAATTACAGTTTAAGTTAATTGAGAAAGTTTATACCTTTGCAGACAAAAGATAAGCCCATGTTATATCCAAATTAATATGAAAACCTGTTATAAATTCCAGAGGTGCTCCTACAGGCCTAAATCAGTATATCTAAAGCCAAAAGAGTAATATAATTGATAAATCAAGCAAAGCAACAACTTTCAAAAACATTTTACCTATAAGTTATCTACAACCCCCTATTGTGGATATAGAACACATTACATTAGCTGACACAAAATTCAAGATTACTAATACAGTGATAGAATTCAACCTTCTTGAGCTCCACTGCTAGAGACAAGAAAAATCCATAGATCAGGCTGATGAAATTTTCATCTGGGAGTCAAATTTGCCAAAATTTGTTGTTCCTCAGACCTACCAATGCCCAGAAGTGATTAGACTTTGTCAATCATGCTACTTTCTTGATCAAAGAGCCATCATAAACCATGGAAAAGAAGTCTTATTTACCATTACTGCTGAGTCAATTAATCATATGTTCTGAATTCAACCGAGGCCTGATGAAATCCCTTTATCCATTGAGGCCCTCACTCAGCTATACGTCAAATTGGACTTCCCCAAGACGTTCCTGATATTTCAAACCTTCATGCCTTCTTCTGTCAAAATTCCCAAGATAAATCCTCCATACCCTTCTGCAAAATTCTCTGAAAGGACAAACATATCATCTCCATGTTGTCTTTCACTCCTGGCTACTTTACAGATGAACATGTTGATGTTGTAGTGTTAGGTTTTCTATCTACTTTCACACCTAGTCAGCCTCCTGCTAACATTTTTAACTTTTCCCAATATCTTGTTGACATTATTCATGAGAAGTTGGTCAAAATGCCTTATGAAGGTGTTTTCAAGTATTCTTCATTTTTATTTCACATGTTCCTATATTTTCAGTCTGAGAAGTTTAATATAAACCTTTAGAAGCTTGATGTGGAAGGAAATCCTCAATTAGTCATATTTTGGAATTCCTTGATAAGGAAAGACTCCAATGAATTCAATTATACATATTTTATAGATTCCTTCATTCATCCCATGGTAAATTTGCTGAACAGCAGCAGGCAGCCGAAAATTAGTGAAGAAATTAAAAAGGTCTTGCAGATGTCAGAGCATAATAGGACATGTTAGCCATCCATAATTTTGACATATGCAAAGATGGCTAAAAAGGGTCTTTTAGTCTTCAAGAAACAAATTTCATGAAAAATATGTGACTTCTTGAAGCCTCTGCTTTTTCCACAAACCCCGCCCCCCACCCCCCGAAACCTTTAAACTTCTTTATTATGGTCTAAAATACCTTTTTTCATCTATCGGAACTTCCAAAAGGGTTTAAAAATCTATTGTTTAAGCCTATTTCCGACCTTTATCAAATTTAGGCCTTAAGCCCCTCGGCTTAAGCCCCCCTCCCTTCTCCGCCATATGACCCAGTCCTGCGACTTAGTCATAAGCCCCCATCGGAGCCTTTTCATCGCATCGGTGCTTTGCATTCTCCATTGCATCGAGCATTCTCCATCGCATTGGTGACTCTCTATTGCATCGCTCCCTCTTCCCTGCCGATGCGATTCCCTTTGGCTTGGCCCCTTTTTCCCTGGCTACCAGTCCCTTACTCCTCTATGGGACCACGCCCCAGCACCTACTCTTAGCCCCATCGGCCATCTCAAATCCAAAAATCTTTCATTCCCAGACCCTCTTCTCATCAAATCACCGATCCGTCGAGATTCATCTCCACCATCCATTTTATCCCAGATCAACAGTTGAAGATCAATGTGGGGGCACACCCCCAAGACCTTCCCTCCATACACCCATTCCCCACATGGTGATGTCACCTCTTGGTCCCACCTCTTAGTGCCTCTGTTTCCTCCCATTTTCACCTTTTTCTGTGTATTTTCCCCTTGCATGGATTTTAACCCTTTACACTATAAACCATAGTTTACCCAACCAAGCCCCCCTGATATGTGACAACTTGCCTCCATGTCACCCCGTCCCCACCATATTTCCTCTGCCCATCTTGTCTCCATTCGCGCTCATCCATGACCATTGATCTGGACTGCCCAGATCTAATGGCTAGCAATAGTTTTCACGCCTGATTTCACCGAACCTTCCCACCGTGCATCTTGCACGTGAAATGGGCAGTTTTCAGGAGCCACATGTCAGCCATTAGCCTGTGTCATGTTTGTTTGGTATAAAATCGTTTACCGCCCATCCCCTGCATGAAAACCACCTCCGGTTTTTCGCAAAACCACTTTTTCATCTCGCTCCAAAATACAATTTTTAACCCATTTACTTTGTATTTCTGCCTCCCTCCATGCATTTCTCTTTCCGCCTCACTGCTCCTTCCACCTCCGCTAAGCCTCCAAAGCATTTACCCATCCCTCGCAGGTTTTATATAACATTTTGTTTTCTTTGTTGCAGGTGCAATGGCTGTCAAAGCTGAAGACCACCCCCTAGCCAGACCAGTGGTAGAAACCCCCCAGGATGAAGATCCTTGGGGTTTTAAATGAAAAAAGGGGAGGTGCACGGCCTTTAGGTCTCTTGTCAGTTCCTCATAAGCACTGGTTAGATAATAAAACCCTCCAGCGCAGCAGGAAACCCCTGCAGACACAAAGACATAAATTAAAAGGTTAAAGGACAAAGATTAAAGTCAAAAGATGGAGATTTAAAGGTTTAATCCTACAGTTTTAAGAATAAATACACAGTTGAAAGGATAAAACAGTTGGCAGAAAGGACAAAGGCCCGAAGATGATTATGGAGGCAAAGGTAAAATTAGGCCTAAAAACACAGTTATTGATGAGAGTAAAGAAGGATTAGGCCAAAGGCAGCCTCGAATATAGCATCATGGAACATTCATTCCTCCACAATATCTGAAGCCGCCTGTAGCCTACTCTTCACCTATGCAAATTGATCAACAATTATTGTACAAAGAAAAATACTCCAAAATTGTCAGAACGGTTATTATAAAGGCATGGGTGACCTAAAAACCAAATGTTTCACCTAAATTATTCCAGAAACTAAGTCATAATTACTGCAGTCAGAGATATTTTTCCAAGGACAAGCGTCAGAGTTATTACCAGCCCGCTACATTGGTTTCAGAGTCAACTAAAAGTAGCTAAAGTGGTACAAGAAGTTAATGCTATGTTTATTGAGCAGAATGGGCATTCGAAAACTTCTCCCACTCTTTCTTAATTCATATTTATTACCCTTTCTGCAACACTCTTCCTTTTTTAACCTATATGTATCCACATAAAATTCATTGTAATGGTTGGAAAATTGTTAATTTTTTGAACTATTATTGAGTAAGAGTTTATGAGTAGTTTTAATATAGTAGGCTGGGAAGAAAAGCATTGGACTGTAAAAAGCTCTTGGACTCAAAGTTTGTAATTGGTTTTTCACATCAATAGACAAGCAGATTCACTGGATCCTGATCTAAATCATTGGTGATGTTATTCTCACTGTAACTATTATTTTCCTTATGTTTCCATTGTGTTCATATTCTCTGATAAAGAACAGAAAATATAGAGTAGGATATACTGCAAAGTACCCTAACTCTAACTGAAAATATTTGTTTTTATGTTTTCTACTAAATGTGTGTTTGGGAATGATTTCAATAGAGTATAACTAGTCAAGGAATGTTGGTGAGCCCATGTCTTTGCTGAGTAGAACTTGAGTTATTGTTCTTGAATGATATCTTCACTACATGCTAAGTAGAGTGTTAATCAAGGAAGTTCATGGTTAGCCATGTCCCTTGTTTAGTCTTAAACAGTTGTTCTGAAGATTTCCCTTAAAGGTGTGCCAAAAGCAGGCTTGGTTAAAAGTCCATACCTGATCTTAGGTTGCTTTTTATGTTTATCTTATATGTTTTTCCCTTGAGTGCATGTCAAAAGTAGGCTAGGTTAAAAGTCCTTACCTGATCTTAGATTTCCCCTTGTTTTATTATATGTTTTCTGTTCCTAAGAGCATGTCAAAAGAAGGATAGGTTAAAAGCCCTTACCTGATCTTAGGCTGCCCTTTGTTTTCTTACATGTTGCTTCTTTCACCTCACTCCTTAATTTTTCATACCATCAAATCAACTTAAAAGATCTTCTGATATAGATTAATTTCCCTCTGAAAACCCCTGTATAGTTGTTGTACAAGTAAACCATTTTATTACTCCATAGCCCATTGGTTTAGCACTGGTTTTTTACCTATCTTCCCATGCTGAAAAATCCTTCCATTGATTTCCTTCCTCGCTTCACATGACCTTCTCTTTTAATGATTCCCAACCAAAAACAAACAATTCCCTTGTGCTCCATAACTAGCCTAATATCATATCATAAGCCTTAAAGAAACATCTTTGAAAACACTCATATAGAGAGATCCCTCTCTGAATCCAGGAGGGCTAGATCCTAGGATTCCAAAGTGGTTTTGATGCAGGCTCTGCAGCATTTTTTCTTGCCAATATTGCAAACTACGGAGGCCTAACATAATGGTGACTCCACTGGGGAATCTTCTGAGTAAATGGCATCTCAGACATCCTAAGACCTCAAAAGACACACAACACCCATAGATTGGTATTCAATTGTTGTTGGTGGACAACAACTCCTCTCAAAAATTTTGAAATCTTCCACCTGGTGACTCCACAACTCCAAATATACCTAAAGAATCCACTGGAGGAAGAACCTGAAATATGACCAATCATCATAGAAAGAAAAAGCATTTAGGCCTAAGTTGGATTCCAGAAATTATTGCTTTTATATATAACTATGTTTTATCCTACTTTAAGCCTAATCAAGGATACATTGATGAGATCTACATTTATCATTGGAAATATCTCAAGCATCAAAAAGCTAGGCCTCAAATTTTAGACCATGATCAGTCTTATGCACCTGTGCTTACCCCAGATCCACCTGTGGAAGATCTAGTGAAAAAGGAACCTCATGCTACCTTTCCTCCTCTAGCAGAAAACTCAAATAGCCATAAATCTTTTTCTACACTACCTGTACCCACAAAGATCCTTGAAATATACAAGCGTATGATTTTTCCACCTAACTTCCAAGCCCTCCCTGCAAATCTTGCAGATAAACTACCCAGATTTTATGGAGAAAGCTCAACAGTTACTGCTAAAAAACACATTCAAAATCTTGAGGATTTACTTGACCTCCATGAAATAGAAGAAGATATTGTGTGTATTAGAATGTTTGCTTTGTCATTACAAGGAAAAATTAAGAGTTGGTTTAAGGACCTTCCAGCTGCAAGCATTATCAATTTTCATCAATTTACTCAAGTCTTATTAGAAAGGTGGTCGATCAGGGGAAATGAAGTTCTCATCATAGAGGAATACAAGAATTTAAAAATACAACCAGGGGGGATGGTACAAAGCTTTTCAGCCAGGTTCAATAAGGTATACAATGCAATGACTGCTAGTATAAAGCCACCTTTGGGGTGGGCTCTCTTGCACTACCCAAGTACTTTTGACCCTAAGTTGGAATTCCAGATAAGAGAAAGAGACCCTTCAAACCTGGAAGAAATGCAGAATATGGCAATTACTGTGGAATTAAATATACTAGAAAGGGAGAGAAGGTTAGAAGAAATAAGAAAAGACAAAGCAACTCAAGAGAAAATAACTTCTTCAGAGTTAAAGCTAGGAATGTGGTTAGATGCAATCAAAAAAATAATGTAATTCTCGATGAAATATTGGATATGCATGAGGCTGATATAAATGTTGATTATCCAGAGCAACCCATGTTTTCTCCTGATCAACAACGAACTCAACCACTACAAGACATAAACAAGAAACAAAATATATATGATGAGCGAGATTACAGAGAAAACAATGAGGAAGGTTGTCAAGAAATTCCTTATTGCCTACCTACAACTTGTGTTTTGCTGTCAAGAGATATTTACGAACCAAATGAAAATCCTAATAGTGAGAAGTTCTTTGAGGAAACAATAAAACACTTAGAAAATGCAGAATCTGAAGTGGAAGGTGAACCAACACATATAGGGACTCTCCCTCCATGTTATAACTCATTTCAGATTTTAAAAAGAGAGTGGCATCCTGATAATGTAGAAGAAACAACTCATGAACCTTGTATTCAAATTAAGTATCATAACACTCATGAGGAATTGTTTGAAACAGTAGTAGATCAGGAAACAGTAGAAAATCCTCAAGATTTCCCTGCAAGCACAAGTACTGATTCACTAGAAGAGGCTCAAGAAGACATCCAGCCTTAAAATAAGTTAACATAAGAGAAAGGGAACTGTTGTACTTCTGCTCAAAGGAAAACAATAACATCTTCCCCTTTGACAGAAGAAAAAATCGATCAGATTATCAATAAACAGCCAGCCTCTGAAATTTTTTATAAAAAAAACACTCTTGCTCATCTACCTACTGAACCTTGTTGTCCTGAACCAAAAAATAAACTTGTAGATCATCTTAAAGAAAAACATATTGATCACCCAACATGCTTGATTGATGAGATTGTTATACTAATGATTTCCCAATTTTTGATCAGTATGATGATGATGATGAGTTTCAAGAAGAAAATATTCATGCATGGCAACCAACGATCGACTGGTATCATGAACTTCACTATCATCAGCTTGAAGGCAGTAATCAACCAATCCAATTCATCAGAAATAGTTTTTACATGATTGGGGATCAGCAGTCTTTCAACTCAAAGGTTGAGGAGGAAAACAATGAAGAATTTCTTGAGCATGATGAATATAAAGAATTTTCTCCTGAAAAGGTTGAGGTAATAAAAGATGCCCCTACTCAAGAATATGATGATCTCTTCACAAGGTACAGTCCATAGAATCAGAACATACTAGGACTACAAGACGATAACACTGCAATATATGATGAGTCCCCCAATTCAGATCACAATGAAGACGAGGAAGATTTTCCTCCTCAAAAGAATATTTTCCTTGATCCAGTAGAAGAAAAAATGATCCTGGTTGAAACTTACCTGTCTAACACTCACAACCAGGTATTATTTCAAGATCCCTATGCTCATTTTTTTAAGATATTTGAAGAAGGGATAAAGATTGTTAGAAGCAGTGTATCACCAAATTCAACAGAATCTTTTAGCATTGATGTTAAAGAACAAGTGAGATGGGAGTGACCCTGTTTATCCAGCATGCTCAAGGAGATGAGCAAAAGCCAATCATGGGGCCATCTGATTGGATGGATGTATTGGAAAATATAATTCATTAGCTAAACATGTAAATACTTCTGAGTTAGATTAGGGTAGGTAGGAATGTCAATAAAGCTCAGCTTGTGAGCATGTAGCTAGTTTTTTGCTTTCTTCTTTGAATTATATATATATATATACAAAAAATAGAAAAGAGAAAAAGAGGGCAGACATAAAAAAGAAAGGTACATCCCCATACCAAAAAGAAAAAAGAAAAAATGTCTGAAAGTGTGCAAGCCTAAATGCCACTACCAAAAGAAGCACTGCTATTTAAGTCATACAACCTAATCATGACTAGATAGATTTCAATTTACCGCTGATAGGTTAGTGAAGAATATTTTCCAAACTATTTAATCTTGGCTTATCAGTAGACTAGATTAGGATAGAAAAAGAATTGGTTCTAATATGCTCAAAATCTGAACCAGGGAAACAATAGGAAATAATGGCTCAAACAAGCTCAAAACCTAAGCCAAAGACACAAAGAAGACTGGTTCTAACATGCTGAAAACTTGAACTAGGTAAAGAAGAGAAAGACAACTCTAAAAATATCAAGAACGGGGCTAAAAGAAAGAAAGAAGGATGACTCTAAACAGATCAAAATCTGAGTCATAAGAAGAAGGAAGGATTCTCATTGTTTTTAGATCTTAAGCCTTCCAAGTTTGTTACTTTTTTGCAAATAAAGGTCTATGAACAATTTTTTTTGATGTCATAGCCATCTCAGCAAATCAGACAGCTTAATCCTGGTTTGACTGTATTTTCAATTTCTATTTTAGAATATAGAGAATGAAATATGTCAGACAGTTTAATCATGGTAGATAGTAGATTAGGTAGAGAAGATGATGAGTTCAACTGTTTAATCTGGACTCATGGAAGTTATAAGGGTATATTTAGATTAGTTTACTTGCTTTCAATAAAAGAATAAAATATTGATGTCAAAGGGTTTGCAAGCCCAAGTGCACCCTGCTAAAGAAAAAATGCTAGGAAAAATAGGCTGTGTAGGTATAATGTTTGGGGAATGAACCATTCTGTTTGATGTAATACTGATCATATTTTTAACGCATCATGATCAAAGAAGAAAATTTTGTCAAGGATAAAGCACAAGTCTGCCTTTCAGAGATAATTTTCTGAGGTTCTTGACACCTCCAAGGAGCTGCCATCCCCAAGTTGGAGCCGATGTTAGCCATCCATAATTTTGACATATTTAAGATGGCTAAAAAGGGTCTTTTAGTCTTCAAGAAACAAATTTCATGCAAAATATGTGACTTCCTGAAGCCTCTGATTTTTCCACAAACCCCCCCCCCCCGAAACCTTTAAAACTCTTTATTATGGTCTAAAACACCTTTTTTCATCTATCGGAACTTCCAAAAAGGTTTAGAAACACATTGTTTAATCCTATTTCCGATCTTTATCAAATTTAGGCCTTAAGCCCCTCGGCTTAAGCCCCCCTCCCTTCTCCGCCATATGACCTAGTCCTGCAACTTAGTCATAAGTCCCCATTGGAGCCTTTTCATCACATCGACCCATTTCATCGCATCGGCGCTTTGCATTCTCCATCGTATCAGGCATTCTCCATCGCATCGGCGACTCTCTATCGCATCACTCCCTCTTCCCCACCAATACGATTCCCCTTTGGCTTAGCCCCTTTTTCCCCGGCTCTCGATCCCTTACTCCTTTATGGGACCACGCCCCAGCACCTACTCTTAGCCCCATCGGCCATCGCAAATCAAAAAATATTTCATTCCCAGACCCTCTTCTCATCAAATCGCCAATCCGCTGAGGTTCATCTCCGCCATCCATTTTATCCCAAATCAACGATTGAAGATCATTACAGGGGCACACCCCAAATACCTTCCCCCCTACACCTAGTCCCCCCACTATGACATCACCACCCGGTGCCACCTCTCAACACCTCTGTTTCCTCCCATTTTCACCTTTTTCTGTGTATTTTCCCCCTGCATGGATTTTAACCCTTTACACTATAAACCATTAATTACCCGACCAAGCCCCCCCGCTACGTGACAACTTGCCTCCACGTCACCCTAGCCCCACCGTATTTCCTCTGCCCATCTTGTCTCCATTCGCGCTCATCCATGGCCCATGATCTGGACTGCCCAGATCTAATGGCCAGCAATAGTTTTCACACCCGATTTCACCGAACCTTCCCACCATGCATCTTGTACGCAAAATGGGCGGTTTTCAGGAGCCATGTGTAAGCCATTAGCCTGTGTCATGTTCGTTTGGTATAAAACCTTTAATCTCCCATCCCCTGTGTGAAAACCACCTCATTTCGCACCAAAATACAATTTATAACCCATTTTATTTGTATTTCCGCCTCCCTCCATGCATTTCTCTTTCTGCCTCACTGCTCCTTCCGCCTCGGCCAAGCCTCCAAAGCAGTTTACCCATCCCTCGTAGGTTTTATATAACAGTTTTTTTTTTGTTTCAGATGCAATGGTTGTCAAAGCTGAAGACCACCCCCTAGCCAAACCAGTGGCAGAAACCCCGCAGGATGAAGATCCTTGGGGTTTCAAATGCAAAAAGGGGAGGTGCATGGCCTTCAAGTCTCTTGTCAGTGCCTCATAAGAACTGGTTAGATAATAAAACCCTCTAGCATGGCAGGAACCCCTGCAGACACAAAGACAGAGATTAAAAGGTTAAGGGAGGAAAATTAAAGTCAAAAGAGATATTTAAAGGTTTAATCCTACAGTTTTAAGAATAAATACACAGTTAAAAGGATAAAACAGTTGGCATAAAGGACAAAGGCTCGAAGATGATTATGGAGGAAAAGGTAGAATCAAGCCTAAAAACACAGTTATCGATGAGAGTAAAGAAGGATTAGGCCAAAGGCAGCCTCGAATACAGCATCACCGCACAGTCATTCCTCCAGAATATCCGAAGCCACCTGTAGCCTACTCTTCACCTACACAGAATGATCAACAATTATTGTACAAATAAAAATACTCCAAAACTATCAGAACAGTTATTATAAAGGCATGGGTGACCTAAAAACCAAATGTTTCACCTAACTTATCCCAGAAGCTAATTCAGAATTACTGCAGTAAGAGATATTTTGCCAAGGACAAGCCTCAAAGTTATTACCAGCCCGCTATGTTGGTTTCAGAGTCAGCTAAAAGTAGCTGAAGTGGTACAAGAAGTTAATGCTATGTTTATTGAGCATAATGGGCATTCAAACACTTCTCCCACTCTGTCTTAATTCATATTTATTACCATTTCTGCAACACTCTTCCTTTTTTAACCTATATGTATCCACTAAAAATTCATTGTAATGGTTGGAAAATTGTTAATTGTCTGAACTGTTACTGAGTAAGAGTTTCTGAGTAGTTGTAATATAGTAGGCTGGGAAGAAAAGCATTGGACTGTAAAAAGCTATTGGACTCAAAGTTTGTAACTGGTTTTGCACATCAATAGACAAGCTGATTCACTAGATCCTGATCTAAATCATTGGTGATGTTATTTTCACTGTAACTGTTATTTTCCTTATGTTTCCACTGTGTTCATATTCTCTCATAAAGAGCAGCAAATATAGAGTAGGATATACTACAAAGTACCCTAACTCTCACTGAAAATCATTATTTTTATGTTTTCTGCTAAATGTGTGTTTGGGAATGATTTCAATAGAGTATAACCAGTCAAGGAATGTTGGTAAGCCCATGTCTTTGCAGAGTAGAACTTGAGTTATTGTTCTTGAATGATATCTTCACTGCATGCTAAGTAGAGTCTTAATAAAGGAAGTTCATGGCTAGCCCTATCCCTTGTTTACTCTTCAACAACTGTTCTGAAGATTTCCCTTAAAGGTGTGCCAAAAGCAGGCTTGGTTAAAAGTCCATACCTAATCTTAGGTTTCTTTTTATGTTTATCTTATATGTTTTTCCCTTGAGTGCATGTCAAAATCAGGCTAGCTTAAAAGTCCTTACCTGATCTTAGATTGCCCTTTGTTTTATTATATGTTTTATGTTCCTAAGAGCATGTCAAAAGCAGGATAGGTTAAAAGTCCTTACTGATCTTAGGCTTCCCTTTGTTTTCTTACGTGTTGCTTCTTTCACCTCACTCCTTAATTTTTCATACCATCAAATCAACTTAAAAGATCTTCCGATATAGATGACTTTCCCTTTGAAAACCCTTGTATAGTTTTTGTACAAGTAAACCCTTTTATGACTCCATAGCCCAATGGTTTAGCACTGTTTTTTGACCTATCTTCCCATGCTGAAACATCCTTCCACTGATTTCCTTCCTCACTTAACATGACCTTCTCTTTTAATAGAGACCAAGTTTAAATTGAGATACAGTAAAAAGCCAAAGCTAAATCTTGGTAATAAAGAAGTAGAAAAAATATAGGTGATTGATACAGAAATTTCAGCCAAAGACAATGCACCTCCTACAATAATTGAAGAAGAAGAACAACCTACTACGTCAAAGACTCAGTTAATTCAAAAGCAACATAGTATAGAAGTTTCTTCATCTAAAAACCAGCAGAAAAGGACATGGATATCAAAGAAATATACAAAGAAATCAAAGCCATAAATGAATAAATTAAGACGAAAATATATTCTCAGTATCTAAAACAAACTTCTGGCATATAGAATAGGCTACTTTCAGCCTTTGACTATAAGAATAAAAAGATGCAGATGACATTTATTCAACCTATTGTTCAGACTCCTAAGTCATCCTCTAATTATAAAAAGATATATTTTGAAGTCCCAGCCTAGGATATTCATCCTTTGGACCAAATTGAGTTTCATACGCAGACATGGGAGATGATTTATTCTACAATGACCACCATGGCCATGAGTGCACATAAACTGTAAAAAACTCTGGCAAATATCAAAGATAAGCTCAAGTTGGAAAAATCATCTTCACAGGAAAAATACACTAGAATTAAATCCTTGGAAGAGCTAGTAATTGAAGTAGGATATGATCCTCAAAATGTAAAAGTTACAAAAGAACTGATAAAGAAGAAAAATGCAGACATTACTGCATTAAAGAAACAACTAAAGTTCCCCCCTACAGAACATCCTCAAGCCAAAGAATTCTTATAGGATACCAATAAAAAATATGAGATGATGAATCTCATTTTACAGTTGACTACTCCGATAAAGGAAATGGAGAATGAAATGGACAAGTTGGTCCAAGAGAAAAAGGACAAAGAAGAAGAAATTCCAGTCAGAGTGATTCCTGTAGTTACAATTGTTGTACCTTCTACACTTTCTGAATCATTGGCACCTATAGTCCCCATGGCTATAGCATTACCTGTCACTTCATCAACCACTTCAACCATGGAATCTTCAACAACAACAACACAGAATTCAGATGAAGCAAGTAAGTTGGTAAAAGCTATGCAAGACATGACTATTCAGATCAATGAGATAAATAGATTTAAATAATTGCTTAAAATTCTTGAAGATGAAAAGAAACTTACCAAAATAATTCATAAGAATGAAGAACAAAGAGCCAACATATTAAATGAGCAGTTGAAAAATTTAGAAAAATAACTAACACTGAAGGAACCAATGGCACATGTCAAGCAATAGCTATGGTCCAATATCATTGAATCTGTCAATGATATTTGGCCATCCATACAGGTCATATATGAGCAAAAATACTTTGTAAAATCAACAAGAGAAGCAATTCAAAAGATCAAAGAAGAGCTTGGTAAGAAACCTAAAGAAGCTCCCGAAATCATCAAGTTTCTTAATTCCAAAAATAGATAAGAACTTGAAATTGGAATTAATGGTATGACAAAAACCATCCTAGAAGTTAGGAAGGTAATTTCTAAGAAGAATTTGATGATACAGTTAGAAGAAAAATGAAAAAACATGGAGGTTGCTATCACAAGGTTCATGATCAAGTTTGTTGTTCTAAGGAAAAAATGCCTTCCCAACCCTTTAGTTATTAATGACAAATTAATGAAGCAGGATGATTATGATAAAAATATAAGATAATTTTCCAAGGAGCAAGTGAACAATTCAACCTTGCAGGGAATCCCATTAGGAAAGGTACTTTACAAAAGCTTTGAGAATTTGTTTTACCTATAGCATGAGGTAAAGCACATATTTATCAACAAACCCACATTCTCAAAATACACTGAAGCTGATGATAATTTTAGGAGGATGATGAAGATCAAATTGCGAGAGGCTAAACTTTGGGAAAATTTGACTGATTTATTATAAAATTAGATTGTAGTTAAATAAAGCAGTAAAGTTTAAAACATCATTTACGGTTTTGCAGTGAAAGAGTATCAGATGAAAGAGTATCAGGATAAAGAGTATTAGATGAAAGTGTATTAGGTGAAAGAATAGAAGTTCAAAGTTAAATTTTAAAAAATTCAAAAGAAGAATTACAAAGCAGAGATGAACTTGCCAGCGTGAAAGACACCCCATTGTCGAGCTGCAGCTTCGTTGAACATCAAAGAGAGAAAGAAGTAACAAAATGAAGACAACAAACAAGTTATTTCAATAAAAAAGGGACATCTAGCATTAGTTAGAAAGTTGTCACTATCTTCTTGCATGAAGATATTTCTTTTCCATGAATAATTCCTAAGTTTGTTTTAGGATATTTTGTAAAGACTTTTTGTATAAATACTTCTCATTTAGAAGTATTGAGTGTGGATGAATTGTTGAACTTTTCTATATTTGTACTATTCTAAACCTAAGGATGATTGTACCAATTTCAAGTCAACAGACTGGATTAAGGAAATTAAGCATCATATTACAAGATTTATGTGCTGGGCCACTACAGTGAAGTATTTTCACATGTTTCTTTGTCAATTTCTTATTTTTTTCATCAATATGTGAATGCTGTTATAGATCAAAATGATAAATCATGAATTGTTATTTCAGAATATGTTAAAAACACTCTGTTTTGACTGATTATCATTTATATGTTTTCCATTGAAATATAGATTAGGGAACCCTTAATTTCTCCCTAGTTTCAATTGACCTCTGCCTTTTTCACTCATAATCCAAATTTAATAACCCTTAAATGCCCTTTTACCCCGATTAAACCATTTTCACCATCAGCTTTGAAGATCTGAAGTAACTCAGTTATCTTGCCCTGTCCTTTAGAACTTAATCCTGAGCTGATTGCTTGACACATCGACTCCATTAGCCCAATGGAATATAGACCTACATATATTCATCTGAGTAAGTGATTTAACCACTAAATCCAATCAAAATCCAAAACCAATTTACCGTACATAACTAGCCTAAAATAAAATACAATCAACAAAGATAAATGATATAGAGAGAGCCCTCTCTAAGCATTAGGAAGGCTAGATATTAAGGCTTAAAAGTAGGTTTGTGGTTACCTTTAATATTCTTTAAACTAAAATAAAAAATCTCACAACTATTGAGAATTATTGGAGTGATAACAAACTCTAGGCAAAGTTATAAATTTTATGACTCGCGCAAAGCAACACATGGTAAACGATGGTCATGGTTGTCTAAACTATTGAATAAAGATAATAAGGATATTTTGTATAACACTCATGTTGTTACCTAGGAATTTGATCTCCAACCAAACTGGAAACTTCCAGACTTTGATGTGGATAAGATATATAATATGCCCCTGTTTAAATTCAAAGCTTCTAGTCTTTTCCTTTTTGCCTCTGTTAATATTCCAATCTCCCTATCACAACAAGTCTACCAAGTTCCTTTAATCAATGGAGAAGATTTTGAATGGGGTCTTGAGAATGGTTGTTATGCAACCAGTTCACAAAATAGAAGAAAACATAGATAATCGACTTAGAAATCAACATCTTCGAGGGGGAAACCTACTTTACATTACTTAAATTAACTATTATTGGATTATTCAAATTAAAAAACCTACTTTCTATATATAGGAGTATAAGGGGTCACAATATAATTAGAGCCTACATAACAATAATAATATAAGGGCACAATAATAACAATATGGGGACTACATGGGCAAAAAAATAACCATAAGGGGGTACACCATTATTATAGGGACCTAACACGTGCCTTTCCTTCAAAAAATTGTTGTCCTCAATGCTTGAGAAGTTCTAGATGCTTCTATATAAAATTATCATCCTCCCATGTGGAATCATCAATGGGTAAGTTCTGCCACTTGATGAGATACTCTGAAATTGATCGATTTCGTAGTTGTTAATTTCTTGTTTCCATCGCTGCTTCAGTTTCCAATATGATTTTTCTTTCCTCATCAAGTTTTGGAGATATTGTTTAAATTGTGGGAGCTTGTCACCTATAACCTTCTTTAAGCATGAAACATGGAAAACTGGGTGCATTTAGGAAGATGCAGGAAGCTCCAATTTGTATGCCATAGTACCAATATTTTGCACCACCTTGTAAGGACAATAATACTTTGGTGATAATTTATTATCCTTCTTAGCTTGCTTGATGGACATTTGTTTGTATGGTTGCAGCCGTAAAAATACCCAATCCCCTACATTAAAACTGCTTTCACTCTGATGTTGATATGTCTTTTGTTTCATTCTATTATGCATTAAAGTGAGGTTATCCTTTAAGAGTTGGAGAACTTGTTTTTGTTGCGCGATGTGATATTCCACTGCTTGAATCTTCAAATTTTCTCTTAAAGATGATTTGATGGATGGTGGATGATATCCATAAAGTACCATAAATATGGAAATTTTTTCTAAATTAAGGAAGGAAGTGCTATACCACCATTCATCCAGAGGTAACCACTTGACCCATTGTGTTTGTTTATCAAATACAAAGCAACACATATATTCTTCCAAATATTTTTTCACTATCTCAGTTTTCCCATCAGATTGAGGATGATAAGATGAACTATGAGCTAATTGAGTACCCAAACAAGAAAATAATTCCGTCAAAAAATTTCCATCGAAAATGGGATCTCTGTCGCTTACAATAATCTTTGGGTTTCCATGTATCTTTTGAATTGTTTCCATAAATTTAGTAGAAACTGTACAGGATTTAAATGGGTGAGATAATGCACAAAAGTGTGCATACTTGGTAAGTCTATCAACTACCACCATGTTGACACTCTTTCCTTCGGACTTGGGTAAACTTGTGATAAAATCCATTGAAAAATCCTCCCAACGTTGACTTGGAATGGATAAAGATTGTATCAGACCTGGGGTCTTAATTGTCACAACTTTATTTTTTTGGCAGAGCAAACATTCGACCACAAACTTTTGAATATCAGATTTAAGGCCATCCCAAAATAATTCTTTCTTGACCCTATGGTAAGTTTTTAAAAATCTCGAGTGTCATCCTAAGGGAGAGGTGAAATTCCAAAATAATATTTTGTTTTAGCTGAGAATTATTACAAAGATATAAGTGATTTTTGTCCCATAATGAGTCATTTTTTTAGCTAAATGTATTGGATGTACTGGGATATTGCTGCAAGTTTCGAATGTGTCCACACTTCTTCGTCATTCTTTCATTCCTCCCTTGCTTTGGTTATCCAATCTTTTTGGATAATAGAAATGGCACAAATAAATGCTTCCATGTCCTCGTACTTTCTTGAGAATGTATTTGCAAGCACATTTAGCTTCCCTTTTTGTAGATGATTTCAAAGTCATAACCCAACATCTTTGTGACCCATTTTTGCTGCTCTTCTGAAGATAATATTTGTTCCAAAAATTATTTAATACTATCATGATCTTTTTTTACCTTGAAGTGTCTTCCCATTAGGTAAGGTCGCCATTTCTTTAGTGCATGTAGTATTTCCAATATTTCCTTCTCATAAATAGGTTTATGTAAATACTTTCCTTTTATTGGGCAGCTTTCAAAAGAAATGGGTCTTCCTTATTGCATTAAAACAACACCAATTCCATTTCCTGAGGCATCACATTCCACAATAAAGGTTTTTGTGAACTTTGGCGTAGCTAAGAACGATGCTTGGCACATTTCCTCTTTCAGATCTTCAAAGGCCTTAGTTGCCTCTGGAGTCCAAGAAAATGCATCTTTCTTTATTAATGTTTTTAGAGGTGTTGCTATTCTCCCATATTTTTTAACAAACTTACGATAATACCCTGTTAACCTGAGAAATCCTCGCATATGCTTTAATTTTGTGGGGATTTTCCATTCCTTAATGGATTTAATTTTGTTAGGGTCTACCTTAACACTCTCATGAGATACAATATGACCCAGATATTCCACCTCTTGTACTCCAAAGAAACATTTTGAGGCTTTTGCATATAATTTTTTCTCCTCCAATAGTTTGAGCATCCTGTCAACATGTAGAACATGATCATTCCAAGACTTTTTGTAGATTAGTATATCATCAAAAAATAATAACAGAATTTTTCCAAGGAAGGGTTTGAAAATGGAATTCATCAACCCTTGAAATGTATAAGGTGTATTGGTAAGGCCAAAAGGCATGACCAAAAATTCTAATGACCCTCATGAGTTCTAAATTTTGTTTTCAGAAGGCCTTCAGTCTTCATTCTAATTTTATAATAGCTTGAACAAAGATCCAACTTGGTGAAGTAAATTGCTCCATGTAATTTATCCAATAATTCATCAATGACAAGATTGGGAAATTTATCTTTTATAGTGAGCTTGTTGAGCTCCCTAAAATCTAGACACATGTGCCATGATCCATCCTTCTTTTGTAGCAATACAGTTGGAGCAGAGAAAGAACTTTGACTAGGTTGAATTATACTGTCATCTAGCATTTTTGTAATCATATGTTCAATTTTGCTATTTTGGGCATAGGAATATCTGTTAGGCCTGATATTTGGAGGAACACTTCCTAGAATCAAATGAATAGCATGATCATGATCACAAATAAGTCGGAGGCGTTTGAGAGTCTCAAATACCTTGGAATGATTTTCCAAGACTTTTTGGAGATATGAATAAATATATGATTTCAATGTTTGAAACACTAGTGAGCATAATTTTGCAACTACACCTCATTTTTCTTTCTTTAGAAGATTTTTCATGCAATTAGAGTTGATTATATTTCATGGTTTCCATGTAATACCCCTTAATTCAAATTCCTTTCTTTCCAAAAAAAATTTCAAGAAAAGTTCTTGAAAATTAAAATTTATCGAACCCAAAGATTGTAACCATTGAATTCCTAGTACTACATCAGCACGACCCACTGGAATGGAAAGTATTGGGCTATTCAATACATATTACCCTATGGTTAACTTGATATTATGATACTTTCGAGAGAAATTTATAGTTCCTCCATTTGCACCATCACTTGACAATCTGGTGTTGGATATAGGAAGCAATTCAATTCCTTGGCTATCTTACAATGAATACAATTATGGGTACTACCTGAATCAATCAACACTATTACATTTTTCTTCTTGATATTTCCTTCTATCTTGAGATTTTGAGGAGTGGTAATTCCTGCCAATGCATTACAAGATATGGTCAGATTCATATATTCTTTCTCTAAGTCCGGTTCCCGGTTTATATCCTCTTCTTTTGAAGTTTACTGTTCATTTTCTTCGTCCTCTTCACAATATATGTAAAATATTTTCTTCTCAACACACTTATGACCTTCAGTGTATTTTTTATCACAACTGTAACAAAGCCCTTTTGCTATTTTTTATTCAAATTGTTGTGGTGTCAACATTTTAGGTTGTGGAAGGCTAGGAGTAGCAACATTTCCATATTTATGGTTGTGAGTGGTAGGATTCCTTGTCGCCATAATTTTTCTTTCAATTTTTCTTTTCAAACTTAATGCCTTCTCCAATGTATCGGGTTCCCAAAGGAGAACCGCATATTGGATGTTATCCTTTAAAGCCCTACGAATACATCAATCATATATTCTTCTAGCATATTATTTACCCTTATATTAAATTTTTTGAAGTCCTTAATGTGCTCCATCATTGAACCAATTTGTTTGAGATTTATTAATTGTTAAAATTTGGGTACCAAAGGACAAGTGGCTCCCTAAGGCTTTGATCTTTGGCCTATGGAAAAGTGTCCAAATGTATTTAACTTTTTCTCCTAAATTGACTTTATAAGTGGTGAAATCAAATCTAATTTAAAAGTGACTTTATAAGTGATAAAGTTACTATGTCTAATTTTAAAGTGACTTTGTTAAAGTCAATGTGAAATTTGAAAGTGAAAAGTGACTATAGGAATAAAAGACTAAGCGGGCATTTATTTAAGTGGGGTGAATTGAAAAATAGAAAGTGAGAATTAAATGCACATTTAATCTCAGCCCTAGATCTAAAGCTATCTAATCCATTGGATTTAGTGTTCCCCAAAAGTCACTTAGGGTTAGGTTAAAGGAGGAATAGAGGAGAAAAGGTCATTAAGTATTTCATGAGAAAATTGAGAGAAGAGGAGAAGAGAGAAAGAAGAAATTTATGAGAAGAGAAGAGAGAAGGAGCAAAAAACACCTTGGCACATTTACCAAGGAAACACTATTTCAGCAATTCTATACATAAAAGCAGGAGCATGATTTTCAAGGCAAGTGGCACAAAAATCGAGGAAAGGAGAACAACATTTATTGCAACAGTCTAGCATAGATTTCGAGGTTTGTACAACAGTTAAGGAGGCACAGAATTCGAGGTTTTTACAACAGCGAAAAAAACATTGTCTTCGAGGTCCGTACAACAACTCCGTAGCACAGAAATTGAGGTATGTACAACAGTCGTACAACACAATTTTTGAGGCAACGGTACAACATAGTTTTTGAGACTATCGTACAACATGCTTTTTGAGGAGGGTCATATAACTATGTTGGCACATTTTTCTATGTTGTCTGTACAACATTTAAGGTTGTACCCTTTGCTGTAATATTTTGTTTTTCATTTGGCACAAAAATCGAGGTGGCGTACAAGCACAATTTTCGAGATAAGTAAAAATTCTGGTTGCTGTAATTTTTACTGTACATTTCATTTCTCTGTAAAAGAAATATTTAGAAATAAAGAGGAGCTTTTTAATTGGTTTCACCAAGAGTTTTAGGGGGTTTTTCCAGGGTCATATTGACCAAAAATCAACATGTCATTTTCTGTGTGTGTGGCTAAAATATTTTTTGAGTTTTATTTATGCATTTTCTAGCACTGTGAAATTTCCAGAATTTGTGTTTTCAGAAATATTTATTATTTCCAGTTTGTTCAATGTATTTTTATGGGAATGGGAATTTAACTACATGGGATTGATAAGGAGAAACTAATAACCAAGGTTGGGCTCAAAATTTCTACATGGTATCAGAGCTTGGGTGGTTGTGTTATCACTCAGTAATTTCTCTAGGTTCAAGAGAAATAGTCTGAGGTAACCACAAACCTACTTCAAAATATAGGATCTAGCCTTCCTAGGGTTCAAAGAGGGCTCTCTCTTTCAAGTTTTAACTTTGTTTTAGCTTTGAATATTAGTCTAGTTATTAAAGTGCAGATTTGGTTTTGTTTTGTTGGATTTGGTGGGAAAATTTCACTTGGAGGGATAGATAGAGGGAAATCTACTTGTCCATTGGGCTATGGAGTCTAAGTCAAGCTAACAGAACTGGGATCAAGGCCTAACAGGTCAAATGTCTTCAGGACAAGATAGATAACGCTTGAAGATCTTGGAAAAATGGTATTTGAGATGGTATGATCAGGAAAAGGGCACTTAAGGATCCTTTGATTCGGAAAAGGGATGTAGTAGATAGAGGTCAAATGGGAGAGGGAGCAATTAAGGGTTCCCTACACCGGAAATCAGAAGAAAAGAAAGAAATGATAACTAGTTAAAAACAGGGTGTTATTAACATGTATTGTAGTAATACTCCTAGTTATACATTCAGATTTAGAATTAAAACAAAGATGTATGCATGTAACAAAAGAAGATAACAATGACAAGTTTTAGAGAGTACTTCACTCCAAATAGATTATCACAGGGATCCTGAAGTATGATGTCAAATAGTTGATCCAGTCTACTACTACAAACCTAAATCCAAACCCTTCAAGTCAACAAAATATCTATAGTAATCTCCAACAATTTTATTCTGCCAAAATACTTCAAGGAGTGAAGTATTTATACAAATTCTAAACTAGAATATCTTGAAAAAATATCAAGATTGGTTTTACAAATATCTCCAACTGTTTTACATAAATAGAACTTAAGTAAATGACACTCAAAACTAATGCATCTATTTGGCACTATTTTTTATGGATAGGTGATGAAAAATAGGAGAATTCTAATTTGATCTCAACTCTTAGTTGATGATGAGGCATCCAAGTCACTAATTGTCTCCTTTCTTTGTGCATTCTGCTCCAACAATTCTACAAACTTGGGGTCCAATGATACCTTTTTATTTCTCAAGCCGAAATATATTTATAAAAAGTGAAAGAGGTTATTGTAGATAAATATGTTTTTGATATAAACCTCTCTCAGTGCCCTAAAATTCAGCTCCAGATGTTTACAATAGGCTCTACAAAAATATGTGAAAAACAGAGTTTTCCACAGTATGAAATATAGGTTGTAAATATGCACATGTATCTCTCATTCTGTAATACCTGTGCAAAACGTGAGATAGGTTTTTGTATATGGGTCTATTAAGAAAAAAATTTCCTTCATTTTTGTGAGATGTATTTCTGATTGGCCACAGTCGTCTCTCGAAACTGATGACTTAACAGGAATTTTCTATAAAAAGTTCTTTCAAATATTGTTTAATATTTCCAAATCCATAATGGGTATTAGAAAAGTGAGAGAGGTTTTTGTAGATAGTGATCATAGGAACATAAACCTCCTTTAGTTTTTCAAAATTCATCTTGGATTGGTCACAATATTTTCTGCAAAACAATAACTTTAAATAGGAAATTTTTGCAAAAATGTCCCTTCTTGCTCTGTTTTCATCTTTTAACCTTTTTGTTCTTTTAATTGTTTTTACTTTCACTTTGGATAAACTTCATTGTTCAAATTATTTTCATCTTTATTTACCATTTACTGCCTCTGTATTTACATTTATTTTTTTACCTTGACTGCTCTGTAACTTCTTATGATTTGACTTTCACTCTAACTTTCATCTGATACACTTTAACTCTGATGCTCTTTGACTATTCTATTTTCACTGTCATTGTGAATTCTTATTTCACTTTTACCATTCATTGTGAAATTTATTTATTTCTGCATAAATGACTTCTTTTTGTTCTACTGCCTAGAATCTTTTGTCAAGGAATATCATTTAAAATGCTTTTCTTTGTGAACTTTTGGAGTAAAATAGATCTTTAACTAGTATTTAGATTGTTTTATCCAAATTCGCCTTTTGCTAATGACCTGCAAAAAAATAAAATTGTTAATGAAACCCTGGCTACTGGGAGGTGATAATGGCTTTAAGTTGTCACAGTACTGGATTTGATTTTGGCACTTAGGAACCATCAGGATTGCTTGTACCCTACTTCTTAGGCATTTTGTTCTACTTCTGCAAGTTTAGACAGTTTGCAGAAGTGATTTGCTTTAACAGAGGATTTCTTGGATAGATTTGGAAAAGTATAGCTTTTCTTTGGGTTTTCTTGCCAAATTAAGTCTGTGAATGATCCAATTTTAGAATTATTAAAATTGTATTGAAACTACCCAAACAACCAATATGGTTATTTGGAATTTGGTAATTATCGATTATGTAATAAATCAGGTATTGATCAAGATGGTCATAAAATTTGTGAGTTCAAATGTTTGACATTGATCGAAATCAAATTTATATTCTACTCCAGCAAATAGGTTTCAGAAGCACCAATCAAGACATCTTCAAGTTGACCTACGACAAAAACAACAAAGTTTTTAAAAGACTTATGTAATAAAACTTGTCCTAAGTCTTAATTGTAAAGGTTGAAAATGTTTGTAGTCCGCTTTTGTAAACCTTAATGGATAAAAAATATCCTAAGGTAAAAAGGACTAATTTTAAGTCCTAAGTCCTAGATTTAAGTCCTAAGGACTAGCGCTAAGTGTCAAATGAAAACACATTTAATTTGTTGTAAAGACCTAAATCTATTCCTAGGACTAAAAATCAATAAAAGTCCTAGCACATGGTCTTAAAGTCATATTCCTAAGTTTCATAAACTTATGGACTTAAACCTCCTAGCGAAATTTTTAAACCATAAACCCTTTTTATTAAGGTTCGAATGATGGCTAGGAAACCCATGATATAAAGTCTTATTACAAGGTTTGGAAGTTGGGTTTAAACCTTTTCATAAAACTTAATGTAAGGTTTGAAAGAAGCTGTAAAACCTTTATTCAAAGGTTCGGTTAAACATTACCATAAAACTTTGTAAACAAGGTTCGGGTGATAAAACCATAGTGCAAATGGTTTGGGTTATATAAAACACACCCACATTGTTAAACTCTAAACCACATTGGAAATGTTACAACACGTGACCAGAGTTGTAAAGACTGCAACAGATTTGGGTTATGAGCTGTCGGGATTTTGTGACTATGACAAGTTTTAAGTTGCGTGCCAAAAGACAAGCGAAACTTGGTATCAAAGTTCCGAAGACTACCAGATATTAGAATCTGTGCCATGTGATAGGTGTATGTGGAACCGTCAGTTGTTAAGCCGAACCACTGGAGTCAAGACTGCGGATAAGACCGTAACTTTTGGAAAGGATCTCTGTTCACATATCCAATTACTCCGCTCGGTTTGTACTGTCTGCCCGGTTAGTAATCCGTTTGATATATCCAAAGTCTAAAGTGGGTATTTGAATTTAAATACAACACTATGGTAATGGAAACTTAGTTTTTGTCGTGAGAGAGTAGTTTCGGAGTTGGAATGGACAAAAACCACGAGTGTTTATCGTGCGGATGTTAAGAGGTAAGTGGTTTCAAGTCCAATCCACACGATCCAATGAGGAATCCCACGTAGAGGAGAGAGAAATGGGTGAAACCACCCATTTCAGGTGGCTTTGGCTGTCGGGTGGTCTTGCATCTTTTCTATGCGATATCGGACGTTGACCGTTGGATTTGAGAATTGGATGCGAATGGTCAGGATTATTTCGGGAAGGTGCGCTGGATTAAAAAGTGGGACCGGACTATCATATGCAGTGGAAGGGTTAATATGTGGTGGGGTTTATATAGTTTAAAAAATATATGAAATGTTTTAATAATGATATAGGCGGGGTTAATGTTTTTTTATTTAAAACATTTGCGAATTGTTTTAATAAAACATATGCAGGCAGGTTAATATATATTATATATTTTTAAAACTTTTTACAATTTTCAAACCATAGGGTTGAGATATTTCAATAACGCTAGTTTTTAGACCAAAGGGTTTATAATTTTGGGTTTTTTATTTGCACACATGGGATAATAAACCTTGGTCAAAACTTCGTAATAGTAGGTTTTTTGGGGTATTTAGATATAAGGAATTAATAAGTATGGGAGGGTATTTCTTAGGGATTTAATAAAGTATGTTAAAGGTTAATATGAAAGAGGTAGTGTAAATAAAAAAAAAGATACATATTATCTCTAAGTGTAGTATAATATCAAGCATTGCTTATCTTTATATTTCCTTCACTAATACTTAGGATAAATGTAATTTTGTGGGTTTTTATGAATTCTTATGAAGGGATGAAGTTAATTATTTTAGGGTTAAAATTTTACTAAGTAATAATGTGTCTTTACTTATGAAAAAAGGGGTTTTAATATATGAATGAAGGGTAAATGATGATAAATGAGGATTTAACATAAGGACTCAATATTTTTAACTAACCATTCATAGAGCCTTGGGTCTGGTCCCAACAAAAGTCAGAGAAATGCTCTGAGCCTATTTAACTGATAGCTTAGAATATTGAATACTCATAGGGGAGGGGAAATTAATGATTTTGCCCGATGATGTATTATTTACATGATTTCTTCACTGCTTTCTACCTACCCAACTTTATTTATAACATTTTTTTCTTAATTTTGCAGGTGCCTTTAGGCTTGCAACCTTAAAAAAATTTCTTTCAAAGAATAAAACTAATCTAAATCTACCTTATTTCATCCGAGGGCTCATATTATACTATTGATATCCTCATTATTCTCTACCTATCTACTGATTTGTCAAGTTTAAACTGTTTGAAAAATCTTTATTCACTATCTAAAACATGAAATTGAAAGCATGAAAAGTTAAGATTAAATTGTTTAACTGATCATGGATTATGACATTTATTGATGCTCTGCACATAATCATTATTCTTGCAGTAAATTAAGAGTAGTAGAATTTGGACTTGCTCACTTTCAGGTCTTATTTCTCTTTTTTCTTTTGGGGTCTATATTTTTCCAAGTCCTTTGATTTTCTTTTAGGACTTTTTACCCTCTTTTTGACTTTTTATTATTTTTTCATTTTTTCAAAATATGGGAAAACAACTTGCAGAAAGAAAGGTATGTACATATTTACAAGACTATCAAAGTCAATTCAAAATTATGAATCCTATATTTATAGGACCCTAAGAGCAGCTTCACATGCGGATGGCATCTCCTTGTGAGATGTCAAGAACACCATCAACTAGTAGCCTAATCCTTTGAGCCAATCCAAACATGCATTTTCTTTGTTATAAAATATCTGTGACTGAAACTATTGAACTGATTTACATCCTTTTTTGCAAACTAAAATCTGATCTAAGACTTAAAGGTGTTGTAACTTTCAAACCAAACTATTAAATCATCAATGTCTTAGGGCCTTTTCCTTGGCTGAAAACTGAAAACTGAAATAAGATGAAATCCTACCTACCTACTCTAATCAGTTTTCCAACTGCTGGTTAGGTAAAATAAAATAGCCAATGCAACCATTCAAGCATTATGTACTTTGATAGATTTTGTTGCATGTGTTTGTTGATTGTCAAAAATGTAATTCTGCAACCTATTAGAAACTTGTCAACAAATGAGAGAATAAGAAAATACTTGATTTCCTTTGTTGACTCTAGAAACTTTTCAAAAGGATCTTCCAAGGTATATACACCAATGTTTAACTGATCTAAATAACTGTACATCTGTTCTGGATGACCTCCATGCCATGAGACTAAATTGTCATTTTTAACTTTATTTTCTTGCAAAATCAACCTATGATTGTTCTGAGATACTTTCAGATTTTCAGATAAGCTTTGTGATGATATTTCTACTCATGAAAATGTTTGTTTGAGGAAATTTTTATCATCTTGATCTTGAAACTCATAGTCAATAAATGAAGAAAGACTTTGAATTCATTCATTATCCAACATATCTGCTATTGGATCATGAAAAAATTTGAAACATTGCTGCAAATTATATATTGGTTTTAATGGAACTTCATAGATTTCTAGGGGTTGTTCATCCTTTAAAAACTGAAATTCTTTAGAGCATAATGGTATAAAAATTTCTTTCAAAATTTTTGAAATTTCTTCTTCACTCCCATATTTGATGTGTATTGTCTGAACACTGTATTTGAGCTACTGAAATTGAACTTCCTCATCCCACAAACTAGCTAGTGATTGCTCTGTGAAGTTAGCTTGAATTTGGAGAACATAATTATCATCATACTAATCATACTTAGGCAAATATTTAGAAGAAGGAATGTCATCAATTATACACATTAGATTATCAGATTGATTTTCCAGTAATCCTGATATATCTTGATTAGACTGGTTTCATTCTATTTGAAGGTCATCATTTTGATCAATAGGAGTGCTGTCAGGCAATGGGCCTTTTTGGGAAGGTAGAAAAACATTAGCATCAACATGTTCTTTTGTTTCTTCATGGATAAAAACTTTAGTATGTACATCAACATTAGAATAAGTAGAAATAATTCCTTCATTATGTAAATATTTTGAGGATGGTTACATGTTTAGAAGAAAATTGATTTCTTCTTTGGTGAGGGGGAGTGGGAATATTTGAATAACAATTGTTTTTTCTCTTATGTAAAAATTGATCATGAGGTTGAATATTTTCTTTAACTTCATTCAAAACATTATATGAAACATAATTTTTTACTACAGAGGGGCTTTGTGGATCTTGATTCATCTCTTGATCTATCTCATCTTTGATTAACTCCTCTTGATTATCATGACACCTAACCTGAGAATGAAATTTATGGACTACTTCTAATAAATATTCAGGATGCTAATTTCCTAAATCTTCATCAATATTTTTAAGGTAATGTATGAGATCTTCAGCTTGATCACAACAATTTTCAGCTAATGATAAATATGGAAAATCTTCTTTGTAATGCTCATAAAATACCTTCTGAAAATCCTTTAAAGAAAATAAACTTGCAGGTTTAAGAGCTTCATACCATTCCCTTACTTGTCCTTCTAAGGTTTCCATGAATAGATTCACGAGGCAATCCTCATGCCAATCACCCTTCAATCTCCGTGACTGTATATGAAATTTAATGAGATGTAATAAAGGATCATCAATATTCTCATCTTGAAATATAGGAAGTTTTTTATCCCAATTTACCTTTGGTAGTTTGTGTGGAAATCCAGGTATGTGATCTCTACTCATGGGAGCATACCTGCATTTTATTCTCGGGTCATCTTGTAAATTAGTCATAAAGAAGGGCCACTGTATCTATACAACCAAGCTAGATCCTTCTATAAAATACAATATACATTGAAAAAATTTCTTAATGAGAAAGAACATAATGTCTTGGATTAAGATCCAAGTGGAAAGCTTGATCTTTCCATATTGTTATTTTAGGTTCATTCCTTTAGTGGAGTCTTGATAGTGAAATTGATTTGGAGTCACCAGGTGGATGATTTTAACCATTGTGTGTCTGATCACTATCCACCATCATAGATTAGATTTGAACCTGTAAAATGTTTCTGAAGAAAATGTTAGTCTTCCCCAGTATGGTCGCCAATATTTTATCACTCAGTAATTTCTCCAGGTTCAAGAGAAATAGTCCAAGGTAACCACAAACCTACTTCAAACTCTAGGATCTAGCCTTCCTAGGGTCCAGAGAGGGCTCTCTCTTTCAAGTTTTAACTTTGTTTTAGATTTGAATATTAGGCTAGTTATTAAAGTACATATTTGGTTTTTTTTGTTGGTTTGGTGGGAAAATTTCACTTGGAGGGAGAGATAGAGGGAAATCTACTTGTCCATTGGGCTATGGAGTCTAAGTCAAGCTAACAGAACTGGGATCAAGGCCTAAAAGGTCAAATATCTTTAGGGCAAGATAGATAGCCCTTGGAGATCTTCGAAAATTGGTTTTTGAGATGGTATGATCGGGATAAAGGGCACTTAAGGATCATTTGATCTAGAAAAGGGAAGTAGTAGATAGAGGTCAAATGGGAGAGGGAGCAATTAAGGGTTCCCTACATTGGAAATCAGAAGAAAACAAAGAAATGATAACTAGTTAAAAACAGGGTGCTATTAACATGTCCTGTAGTAATACTCCTAATTATACATTCATATTTAGAATTAAAACACAGATGTATGCATGTATCAAAAGAAGATAACAATGACAAGTTTTAGAGAGTACTTCACTCCAGATAGATTATCACAGGGATCCTAAAGTATGAGGCCAAATAGTTGATCCAGTCTGCTACTCAAAATCGAAATCCAAAGCCTTCAAGTCAAAAAAATATCTATAGTAATCTCCAACAATTTTATTCCACCAAAATACTTCAAAGAGTGAAGCATTTATACAAATTCTAAACTAGAATATCTTGAAAAAATATCAAGAATGGTTTTACAAATATCTCCAACTGTTTTACATAAATAGAACTTAAGTAAATGACACTCAAAACTAATGCATCTATTTGGAACTATTTTTTATGGATAGGTGATTAAAAATAGGAAAATTCAAATTTGATCTCAACTCTTAGTTGATGATGAGGCATGGAAGTCACTAACTGTCTCCTTTCTTTGTGCATTCTGCCCAACAATTCTGCAAACTTTGGGTCCAATGATACCTTTTCATTTCTCAATCCGAAATATATTTGTAAAAATTGAAAGAGGTTATTGTAAATAAATATGTTTTTGAGATAAACCTCTCTCATTTCCGTAAAATGCAGCTCGAGCTGTTCACAATAGGCTCTGCAAAAATATGTGAAAAAACAGAGTTTTCCACAGTCTGAAAAATAGGCTGTAAATACACGCATGTATCTCTCATTTTTTAATACCTGTGAAAAACGTGAGATAGGTTTTTGTATATGGTTCTCTTAGTATGGGTCTCTTAGGAACAAAAACCTCCTTCAATTTTGTGAGATGTATTTCTGATTGGCCATAGTCATCTCTGCAAACTGATGACTTAACAAGAATTTTTTATAACAAGTGCTTTCAAATATTGTTTAATATTGCCAAATCCATAATGACTGTTAGAAAAGTGAGATGTCATTGCACAAGTATGACAATATGTCACTAAATAAAATAGGGGGAGCAAGATCTCAACCCCTGGAAACAACAATACACAATCCTTGGAAGGATTGGCTGAAATATACACAAAATGGAAAATCTGTTGAAATGTCGAACTTTCTTGGCAGCAGTTGCAACTCAAGAACTGGAAATGAATGGATAAGGTTGAAGATGATGCACCAGCTAAATATACCTCCTCCAAGGGATCTTCCAAGTGAAAGGCTGATCCTAACACTGAAGATTTGACCCTTCAAACCAATACTGCAACCCTGACTGCAGACACTCAATGAAAATAACACAGTCAATAAGAGGGATTGCACTATACGTGATGAAAAATGGTTGGCCTGATGCCAAAGATGATGGGATTCAGCTTAAATTCTCCCTCACTGATCCTCCAAAGGCAAGGAGCCTCCCTCCTCTAAAAAATATCTCTAAAAGTGGTATTGTAGAACCTCCACTGCAACACCCTGCAACACAACGTTATACTTGAGTAGAAATAACGTTGTAGGTGGAGGAAGTGCTTGGCCTCAAGCCTGGATGTGGAGAAAATGAAGAGAAACTCCTTCAAGAGGCCTCTCTTGGAAGGAGAAGGAATTCCTAAACAGGAATTCCTTGTGCTAAGTAGCACTGCAACTCTACTGAACAGCAGGAGAATGCACAAGTCTAAATAGACAAGAAATCAATAATATTCAACATGAGAAACAATGGCTTCCTTGCCTTCCTTTTAAACAAGTGAGATCCCTCTCACCATGGGTCCCACTCATTAGGGTTTCCTTCACCAAAAAAACCTCTTCCCATTCATATTGCGATGTTTCTCTAAGTGATCTCCACCTCCTATCCCAGCGTTGTTTACTTGGTCAAACTTGACCTTGTCCACTTGCAAATCATCATGTTCACACATGAGGGTGTGAAATTTAGCTCCAATAATGATCCCCTTTCATACTATAAGGGATTTTATTCATGTTTTAATAAGCATGGGCTTCCTTACCCAATTATTTAGCTGCTAGGTGATAAAAACAAAATGTTAATATTCCATTTAGCTGGGTGCTAAAATGGGAATATTACAGTCCTCCCCTCCCAAATGTTGCTTGTCCTCAAGCAACTACAAATATAGAACTGGAAAGTCTCCACCCAAGGCATGGAGTCTAAAATGTGTTGAGGAATATCTTCCCGATGTGGATCCTCCATCCCCCAACCAATCATCCATACAAAATTAGTTACCTCCCAACATGGCAACTCCTGAAAATCTCCTTCCACCTCAAGCTCTGGAAATGAAGGTGGGCTGAACATCTGAATATGGTAAGAATCATGGCCTACCCCACACTGTACTCTTCTCCACTCATGATAAGTGTAGAGAAAATTTTGATCCTGGTCTACAATATAGTTGCCCTCAAGTGGCAAGATGAAAACTAGATCCCCAAATATCTTTCCTCCAATGTTGTGAATCAAGCTGGCCCAAATCAATCCATATGTGATGGATAGGAAATCATCACCATATGGTATCCTATCAATCATAGGGCTCACCTCAAAAAAATAAAACAAGTGTTTGGCTGTGGTGACCATATATCCTCTCATGCTCCCATTAGAACATGCAATGAAAAAAGTGTGGGAATCTCCTTCCCCAAGGGACACATCCAACTCTTGTGTCTTTCTCCCAATCATGCTTCCAATACAGATCAGATCCATATCAGAAAATTAAATCATGATCAGCAACAAAATTAGGAAAATGCTGAAGGTTTCATGTGGTGCAAGAGAGTACCAACAGTTTTCCCAATAGTGACAGAGCAGTTTTCCAAACTATTGCTTCAGAAAATTACATGGCAAGTTGTTTTGTGTTACATGGATAATTATGTATGTCATGACATATACTGATAAACAGAAAATGGCTAGGTACATCAATTTACCATACATGAAATAAAACACTTTCTTAGGGCCATATAATAGATGGTTATCTCCATCATACAATTTGGCCCAATGTTGACCATGGAGCTCAATGAAAAGCTTGCCCTTTTGTGGAGCAATGCACTGAATATGAATGGTAAGAGTATCCAATTGTTGTGTTAGATAATCCATGGATGCAAAAACACTATTCTTACCATGTGTTGAGAGTAAGATGATGCATATGTATATGTATGACTCCTCCATAGTGGTATGATACATTCCCATGAAGAGGAATGAACCATATGCTGCATGAATATCACCCTCCTCATACCTGGAAATCCAAGTCAAGAAGACCATAGCAAGTAAGATCATACCAATGTAATAGATGTTTCCATCCACTACTTCATCATTCTCACCTTCGCCTTGTCCACCAAGTGCATCAAGTGTGAAGTGATCCTAGGGATACTCCATCAATAACCCCCAGCTCCCAAGTTATAGCGTTGTTGGCCCATGCAAATAAGTTATTTCCAACTCATAGCTCCATTCTTTGACATGCTCCTTGTCAAATATATCTCCCATAATGATGATACACATAATAATTTCCTCCCAAGGTGGAAGTACCTCTTGATCATATATGGCCAAGGAGATAATGCCATCTCCTCCTCCTACAACATCATGCAAAGTGTGAGAGAAAATATGATCTTTCTCTCCCAAGAAAAATCAAAGTAACAAAATATTTTGCTGCCTCCCCATACTTCCATCATAAAACTCATGTGATGGAAACATAATGAATGATATGAAGATCATACCAACACCATGCACCCATGCTCTTTGCTTCTCAAAGATGCAAGTATCCTGCCGCATACCCTTAGAAAGAGGATGATGACCAAACTCATTTAAGAGTAACCAGCACAACCAAGCCTCCTGCTGCCCGATATCATAAAGTTGCAAGTAGCTCACCAGGTTCTTGCTCTTCATCCACATCCACTCTCCCAATTTTGAATGTCTCTTTCCATCCTTCATCTTGGCACCCCTCTCATGAGAGCTACTATCCTCCCAAATCAGATTCTTGTCTTTGCACTTCATGGGATTTTTAAATGCAATATTCTCAAGGATCAATTTGATCCTATAAGAACCCAAATAGGTGGTAGGCAAAAACCTCCCATCATGATGTGTGTGGCTCAAGGAATTTCAAACACATGCATGAGAGATGTTATCCATCCTAAGATTTCCTCCATCTTCTATCTACTCCTCCTTGAATCCATGAAGATTTAAGTGTGATAAAGGAAGAAAATCCTTGCACTCCATGATGTGTTGAAGTGCACCTCTAATGAAATCTCTCCATGAGATCTCCTCCTCATCAATATTCCTCCAAAACCAATGAGGTCTTGGATCTGCTCAAAGTAGAAGTTTCTCTTTGAGCTGAGAGGTGCTCATTGAGAAAGGTTCATCTAGAAAGGAGAAAGGGTTTCTCACTTCAAGATGTCTATTATCTTCCATCCTTCCCTTTAAGTCTTCAAACCCCAACCTCAAGTGTGATATGCAATCCAACAATGGCTCATGAGGATGATGGTTTATTTCCTCCTTGAATGTTTCCATGTTGCACAACGCAATGCAATCTTGTTGCTCTAGGTTAGAAGTGTATGATGATTCTTGGTCATTTAAATATGAACTCCCAGAAAAAAGATTTGCTAAAATAGAAAGTGGAAATCCATTCATACCTTGATGGAACTTGGGATCTTCTTGTATGGCTACAATAGTTCTTTCCTCCAATGAAATGGCTGCCCCATTTGCAGATGTAGAAGACTGGTCTTCCAAGGATGTGACAGCACTGGTACATGTCTCCTCCCATGGTGGTGTGGACCTTCTTTCCTCTGATCTCTCTTCATCAAAGGTTCTAATCAACCCTTGAGTGAACTCTACAAAAGTATTCACCCTCACATGTCTCAAGTGAATAAGCCACCAAACATTGGATTCACCCTCCAGGTGCAGCGCTGCAACTTCCACTGCCTCCCTCTCTACCACTGGATGTAGTAGGAAGAATGCCTCAGGCTTCCTTGCCTAAGCTCTTACTATAGTTGACCCATCAAATGTAGACAATAGGAATCTATTGCCTTTGATCTCTCTTTTGGTGCATGGTCTCTTCTCTTCCTTCCACTGGATGAATTGTGGAAAAGCTAGAGTCTCCGTGAAGGCTCTAGGTTGAGATTTGAACTCAACAAGGTAATTACTTAGAATCTGATGATCCAAGTATCCTTCATGCTCATTGTCTTCTTCTTGATGAGAATAGGAAGTGCATGGTCCTTCCTCTTATTTTTGCTCTTCCTCTTTGGAGAGGCTCTTCTTATTTCTGAACACTGATCAGAGTAATCTCATCTTATTCATCCTTCTAATCTTCTTTGGCTGAAAGTCCTAGGCTGAGCCAAGAAAACTGCTTTGATACCACTGTAGTATTCCAAATTTGGAACAGCTAGCAAGGCATGACTGGAAAACGCATTTTCTAGGAATGGCTACTACAAGATTTGAAACCAAGACCTGGATTCCTTATATCTGTGTATCTAAGTCCAAAATCCAAGAGGTGTCTCAAAATAAATCCCTCTAGGTGGGTTAAACAGGTCTCCCACACCTAGTTACCTTGTCAGAATTCCCAATGAATGGACTGCAGCAAATGTAAGCACATGAGATAGAGCAATAATGTTATTTTAATGAGCCTGGATATATGAAGATACAAATAGCCAACAGGTGATGTTATAGTTGTTTCGGGAAATAACTCCCTAGAGGTTTGTTGGGTCAAAACCTCCACAGATCAGGGCATGCTATTCAAGAAGGACTCACACAACCACACTTGTATGCTAAAACCTAGATAACATCGATAGTAGAACTCACCCATAATCCTACGTTTGATGTAGATCCCTCGGGGTCCAAACCCCCAACAACCCTTCTTCCTCCTCAACCTGAAAACCAAGAAGAAACGTGCACGGAAATCTAGTTGTACATCATATATTTATCCTAAATGTCAGTGAAATCCATGTGAAACATCATATAAACAATAATAAATGCTTAAATAATAATCTTTTCACATATGCAAGCAGATATTAACACATGAATTCAGGAACAAGATGGTTCTTCTTCATTATGAACAACATGTACAGTAATAAAAAGTGGAGAGATCACCTGAATCCTTCCACGATCTTCGAACAGACCGTAGTCCGGATCCGTCCCGCCCTTGCCTCGCTTGGATAATTTCAAGACTTGTGCACACGAGATGACATATAAACGGATGAACATCTCCAGGAAACAAGGGTTTCCTGTAAAAATCTGGGAAAGTGCAGGAGGCACGGGAAATCAGACTTGAATTGGGATTCCAACAGAGTATAATGTCTATAAATTTCTCTCTCCCTTAGGCCATGCACATGAGGGGCTTTTATACTCCCTCAAAGTAGTTTCAATTAGTTGGAAACAGTTGGCCACGTGCTGGGGTGGTTGAACTACTAGAGTAACCATCAACTCAGCCCGAAAATAGAGAATTTTTATATATTTTTAAATGATTTTAATGGCATACGCGGAAAAGTGTGTATGGACTTGCGTATACACGCGGAAAATTCTGGGCATACCCGCGTATGGGATTTTTAACACTGTTTTTTATGAATTTTGTTCAAGTCTATGGGAATGGGTGCCCAAGGCCAAAGAGACAATCATGAATCACATGAGGGTGAAAAATGATGCTATAATAGATGCCCCCTAATATATGAGGTCAGAAGGGGTACATGATGGCCGAAATGTATTATGCACATAGAAATAACTTTGCAAGGACAAGAGAGGACTTCACCAGATTTCAGCCTGCCAAAAACCAATGAAAGAAAACAGAGAGTCAACTCATGCTGAGGCGGGCATACCCATGCTCAGTCAAAAATACATCATATAAAAAGTATAGAATGGATCCAAAATGTATACAAGTATAGCTGAACTGAAAGTACACAATGAATCATCTGAGCATGGCCCGGAAGTACAAGTCGGAATCAATGTCCAAGTATCACATATAGAAAGCTGATCAATGGATGTCGAAACTCGGATGTTTGATCATAAAAGTGACTAAATCTCCAAGTACCAAATCATAAGGTGGAACACATGGTACAATCACGCAACTCGGGAGCCAACATACAAGATGCCGCCGTACCCGACACTCAAAATACATAAGGGTGACGCATCACCGGCGTAAACCGAATGGACCGTCAAAAGTGAACCTATGCCGATGCAACTTCCGAGGTCTTCACCGATCTCGACGGCACAATTCTACACAATGGGAATAAATGAGCGAAGTCGACTATGTGAGAAATCGTTGGATTGGTCAGTCAATAATTTAAACCGTTAACCAACGCGAGACAACCCACTCCATCAACAAAAATGAGTCTCAAGGTGCCCCCAAAGACAATCTAACAAGTGCGACTGAATGAGTTGGAAGTCGAACACTTGGAAGAATCTACCAATCAAAGAGGCAATGATGAATCCCCACTATCGATAGTGAAGAGTCTACCACCGAAGGACCGCAAACCCCAAGGCACGACAAAGACTCTAGACCTTATTCCCGCAGCAATGAGTCGGAGTCGATGGGAAAAGATCCGCCGGAAGGAAGGAATTAAGGCATCCCACACGTCCAACGCGAGTGTAACCCGCAAAGCCAAAATTTGGAAGGAATTGGATGAAGCATAGTGACGGAACCAAACCGGAGTACGGTTGACATGCACAAGATGAAGCTAGCGCATGGAAGAAACCCGAACCAACCAATAATGAAAGTCGGCTACGTAGGCGAGATATCCACCGATAGGGTCAAATGGAAATCAAGGTACCGTACTCTAATCCCAAGTGATAATGTATGTCGTACGTCGAACAAAAGGGGAAACCTTTCATTCATTCAAAGACCCATACGATGATCAAATGTCGAGCACAAGGTCACCTATCAATGATGGAAGTAGGGCTGTGTGTGTGCCTAGGTTTACTCTCGCAGCAATGTGTCGTAGTCGATGAGAGACAAACCCGACCAAGAAGAAGTCACCGGGACCTTCTCAACCAAAGACGCAGAAGACCAAACATCTAATGATAGAACAAGATACCGACAAGATCGGGAAGGCCGACCGAATAATGAGTCAAGAGACACCACGTAATGGCCGAATCTGGTTAAATCCCTGAACAAAAGCACGACTCGTGATGACCATTGGTAAGAAAAGTGACACCGTATAAGTCTCATATGAGGCAAAAACAAACTCTCCACATGATTGGAAGAGACAATCAACCGGGGGAGACCTAATGAAAGAAACAAGGCAAAGGTCAACCTAGGTCAAAAATAAACCATATCCTAAAATGAAGGAAATATATAAGTGTATGTTCTTTGTTCGAGGGCTATAAACCGACAATTGTGACCGCTCATCAAATTACGAAGTTACATCCTGTCTTCACCCTGTTATACGGATTTTTTTTGTCTTTTTCATATAATAAGTCTAAAAAGGAATAAAAAGAATGCTATAGTACAATCGATAGAACGAGTATCAAGAAACATATGCACTAGTTCCTCGGGATAGGAGAAATCCTATGCTCAATGCAAGGTGAAGAAACCGTAAGTTTATACTCAAAAGGAAACTGGCATCCATGGGTAAAAAGGGTGTCAAGTCGCGATAGCTAAGTGCTGCAATGGTTAACTTGTACATACCAAGGTCAAAAGTTGGCTTAAAACATCGAGTCCAAAATGAAGCCGGCTAAAGGCTAGGATAAACAAGAAGGTATGCAATGCAATAAATCAACAAATACCAGGGAGCTTCCTAGTAATAGCCGAAAAATAATAGTGAAGAAGAAGAAGAATGAAGCTTCAACACAAGTCATGGTAGGACTAAAATGTAGACTCCCGAGCTCACATAAAATGTGGCATGGGCAACAAGTGACAGCAAGGAACCAACTAGGAAGCCCATAAAGAAGGCTCTACCACCAAGTCATGATTAAATAATTCCATGAGTGAAATGGGTGGAAATACTCATGACTCGAAGGGATCGACCCTATGGAAAGTGACTGTATCGGGAGGCTAGTATGCAAAATGAAACGGAAAGTGGGTTCCCCAACCTATATGCCGTTGAAGATCATATACCCGCCATGACGGGTCGCCAGTCATGGATCAAAACCGCAAAAAAACTTTGCGTTCAACAAAATGTACCGAAAATATACCAACTGGCACTTCCAAGCATCCACGTTATGCAACTTAAGATAGATTGAAAAATAAGACAATAAAATTTTTGCGAAAATTTTCAATTTTTTTGGCATAAATACACACAAGTTTCCTCACATTTGTCTATTGTTACTTGCCGAATTGGGAAAAAGAGCTCGGAGAAAAAGCCTTTTCGTCAAAAATGAGCAATCGACCGTCAAACTTCGCCGAATTTGTTAGGTAATCTCTTAATCCATCCTTGTTATCAATTTTTTCCGATTATAATTTTAAAATTCAGAAATTTCACCGTAGAATTATTTGTTTAAAATACGGTTCTGCGTAACAGGGTTTTATATTGACCAAGCCGCGTATATACGCGATCGTGTACTCGAGAAAGTTGCGTATGTGCAACCCGAAATGAAGAAATGTGATTCTAAATGTACAAATTATTGAATTTTTGCAAGATGACTATATCATGGAGAGAACGTGAGCACAAAGGCGATTGACAATGAAGTAATGCAGATCAATTATCACTCAATATTCTCCGAAATTCTGGATTGCTCAAATTTTTCAAAAATGCCAAATATGAAGAGTAATGTCCTGTTGCTCGAAATGCTTGTGAATTATTGGGAACCCAAGAAGATTGTTTCATAACAGATCAAATGCCCATACGTATCGAGGTGGAAGATATCTATTTTATTACCGGACTCTCCCTATGGGGAGCCAGGTGAGATTTACATGGCAAACCTTTGGGAGTGCTCACCATGGAAGATTACGTCCACGTCTACTACGAGAGGACCCAAGAAAGTTGGGGACTCTAAATTGCTATCAAAGATTTAAGAGACTTGCATGAAAATTCCTCTTTTTACCATTGGTAGGGTAGCAAGATCCGTTCTACACCGTATCCAGACTCAAATGAGTATAGTCATGGAATGCTTAACTCATTTATATGATTGGTTCACAAACTCTACTAATGAACATGAAACAACAATTGACTTCCATCCGAAAAGCAAAGACAAAAAAATTTCGGATATGTTACAATCTTGATGACATTCTTCTTCGAGAAGACTTCGGGCCGAGACCCAAAGTGATCTCTTCTATCAAATAGTCCAAGGGACCCAAGAATCGTCTCGATGGGTCGACTCGATGAAGAGACCGGGGAAAGTGTCTTCGAACCACTCCGGGAATCCGTACCTCGCCATTCCACCCGTACGACATGGGGTACGCTCGGTAAGTTTGCAATTTTTTTTAACTTATATGATTTTTTGGATTTTTTCAATATGTATGAAAAATGAAACATGTGGATTCAAAGTGACTTAAAATATCGTAATGATCATGATACGTATATTGACCGCTCGTCTCGATGGTTACCTACGACACAAGTGCCGCAGGCGAGGCAGACACAGAGGACTCGCATGTAACCCTCCATGTTGCATGCAGGAACTTGGAGGATTTAACCCGCTGCGTTCAGTGGTCGTGGAAGATCTACCCCGAGGCCATCCAGACAGACGGTAGTAGGAATACCTCGAGACCGGGTGCGGTTATTCTACCAAGTTGCAATCGCGATCGTGTCTCTCCTATAGGAACACAACTTCTCGGGCAAGGACTGTGATAGATAGATATGATTTACCGGATGAATGTATATTTTTTGAGATTTGAACATGATCTTTGACATGTTTCTCCAAATTTTGTATGACTTATGGATCCAAATTTTGTATAGTTTTTGAACACTTAATATAGATATATATATATATACAATGATTTTTTGATGTGATGTGACAAAATGTATAAAAATTTATGATTCTTTTGATGATTAAATTTTAATATATTGAATGATTAATATGCCAATCAATTAAGCTGATTAGCTAATGAGTCCGCCATCCAATTGTCACTCGAGGAATATGAATGAAAGTTAAAAATTGAAATGATCTTTGTAACAAACGTACCCTCAAGAACAACCGGAGTAAAAATGGATTCGAACCCGATAAGTATTGTTCAACTGCGTACACCACAAGTTGGGAGTCCAAGAAAACTACCAACGAATCAACACCTAAAGATATCACCGAGAGTAGATAAATAACTCATAGCAGTATTATGCCATATTATTGAAGCAGACCAATGCAGACTCTCTTGATACTAACAATTTAACGGGATGGATGATGAAGCACCCAAGTCATGGAAGCCAAGTTCGGGTGTGTCTACTAGCACCACTGCTGAAACCAAAATGACTCATAACATCCGACACAACCCTCGCCAAAGCAACCAAAAACATCACCATCCCATCAAAGATCGAAACCAGACATGTATAAAGCAAAACTACTATATACAAAAGCAAACAAGCCAGCCGAAGCCTAGGCATTAACATGCCAAATAGAGCCCATTTCTAGGCTCCGCAACTCATTCCTTCAAAAATCAAATCTCGTACATGCTCCTTTAAGGACTTTTTTAACAATAAAGGCCATACCACATAAACTTAAAACTTTCCTCGCCCCCGTGGCATCTTTTTCTCGGCATAGACTCCCAAAACAAGGTCACCTTCAAAAAACCCTGGCTTGACCGCCTTATCGCATCGAACTTTTAACCTCGATTTTGCACTTTATTCATCGCGGCGCATCCCGATGCCGCTCATCAAGATGTTCCGTATGAAGGAGACGTTCTTCAAGACCAGGAAGTGTCGTAAAGAAGTTCACCGCCTAACTTAAGAGAAGGAATCTCACATTCAATGGGAAATACGGATTCCAACTCGTAAACTAGGCCGAAATGCAGTAAAGCCGCTGCGCTTTCACCGACGTCCGTATGCCCAAAGTGCAGATATAGTATGATATGCTAGTTGATCGAGCTTTATCGATTGTCCTTTGAAGAATTATCTTCGATGATTTATTCACGCTTTCCACTTGCCCATTGGCTCGAGGATAATACGGAGATGAATGCGGCCTCGCCAAACCTAATTTTAGAGCCAACTCGGCCCATCATGCTATTCTAAAAATGACCTGCCATGATCGTTGACAATCTCTAGGAATACCAAAACGAGAAACAACTCCGGTTGAAAATAAAAAGAGTCGTCGTCTCACCATCATTCCCAAAATTAGGGGCATAGTTTTCGACCCACTTCGTAAAGTAGTCTACTCGCTACAATAATGTACTTGTGACCCTTAGCCGAAGGCGGGTTACAAGCAGTATAATCAATACCCCACTTTGTAAAGGACCGACAAGAATGATCGGAAAAAGCGAAGCCGGGATGAGCGCGCATTTTTCGAGTATAAACTTGACACCTGATGACACTTTTCGACCGACTCCACACAATCTTTGAAATCGAAGGCCAAAAAGTACCAAAGACGCAAGATCTTTTGGTTGTAGTAAGCTCTGGGACAAATTACCACCACAAGCTCCACCGTGGCAATCATTCAAAGACAAATTTCTACCTTTCTTCGAGTTAAGCAACGTCTTCTAGGATTGAATCAACCCCTTCTACCGTATAAAGCATCACCAATGATCAAATAATTCTTAGCCAAGTGACGCAACTTACGACGCTCATCTTTCAAAAAAGTAGAGGAAAATTCGTAGTCTCGATATACACAATGATATCTCCATACCAAGGATCCCGTGGAGAGATAAGAAAGAAATGTTCATCCGGGAAGGATTCATCATAGACTATCTCTTCTCCACACAGGGTATTCGTAAATCAATTCCGCGAAAACCAATGATTTCTTGGACTTGCGTACAACTCAAGGTCAAATTCCGCAAAATCACAATCTATCTATTGTATTTGCCCCAAATCACTCACCTACCGAGAACAAATTGAAATGGACGGTCACGCTAAACATAAATTTTTCTGTGAGAAGAATGTAATGTCCGAGTCGCCGAATAGCATGAAATACCGCAAAAGTCAACTTTTCTATCGCAGTATACAGATTTCAGCAGTCCTACCAAGCCTCGACTAAGATAGTATATAACATTCTACAAGAGCATCATCTTCCCGAACCAACCATACCAATGGTAGATTCCGTTGCCGTAAGATACAAAAGGAAATCCCCGCTATAATCGTGTGGACTCAATAAAGGAGTGAGAAGTTAATGCTTTTTTCAGCATCGAATGAGTGTTGAGCGAAGTCATCCCAAAATAATGGAACTCCCTTCTTCAACAATCTCATAAATCCTTTGGTAACTTCAAAGATAATTTACGATAAACCTCCGAAGAAAATTAGCTTTTCCTCGTAGACTTCGAAGAAGTCGACGAACAGATCTAATTTCGGGAGGCAACCCAAGTATTGCTCAACCTTGGAAGGGATTCCACCTAATCCCTTCCCTAGACACAATTAATCCCAACAACCGATCGGATGTAACCGCGAAAACACACTTGTTCGGATTCAACCTAAGACCCTTGTAGAAATGACATCGTTCAAATACTCGACGGAGGTGAGTTAGGATGACCCATTCTCTTTCGAGAATGAGCAACAAATCATCCAAATATGCCCTCGATAATCTCGTTTGATGTTGTGGAAGGCATATGACATGGCCCGCTAAAACACAGCCCCCGCATTTTTGCGTCAAAAGGCATCTTCTTTGTAAGCAAAAGTACTTGTGGACAAATAAAGGCAGTTTTATGCTGACCTTCGTGACGGATAGTAATTTGATTATATCCGCAGAGAAACCGTCCATGAAGGAGAAAATTCAGACACGGTGACACTCATCAATGATCTGATCAATAAATGGTGTGGGGTAATTATCTTTCGTACATGCTTTATTAAGGTCTCTCGAAATCAATGAAAACTCGAATTGTTCCTTGCTTTTTATCTATGGGGAATGGTTTGAAACCCATTCACTAAAGGAACAGGAAATGAATCCCAAACAGCAAATTTCTCTACCCCTATTGATAGCCTAACCTTTCCTTGTGATCGACCGATTTAATTTTTTTGCTTCACAAAGCTTAGCATTTTCGTAAGTCTTGATCTCATGCTAGACAATAAATGGATCTATACCAGGAATTTCCTCATAAGACCAAGTGAACACATCCTTATACTCTTTAAAGAGATCTGCAAATCAATCTCTTTTAGGGGAACATTCAGCTCCGATGAAGACATTCTCTATATCGGGGATCCCTGGAAATGTTCACTCGGGATAAGCTTTGGAGAAATCGATGCCCATGTTCCTTTAGCATATACCGTGTTGGTGCTAAAGGGTTCGTGGATCGGGCAAACAAAGATCTTCAGGAGACACCGCTTGGAAAAATTGACTCAACTTCTGGCCAAATCACAGGCAGGGACCGATGATGCAAAATCATCCCACGGTCTATCTATACTACCATAGCTTCAGGATGGCCTCTCAGATGGAAGAGTGGTATCAAGGCAATCCCGCAAGAAGAAATTAAGTTTCTGGCCGGAAAGCCACATCGCCATCCAATTCTCCTGAGAAAGAGGGGGTCGAATGGATCACAGTCAACAATAGATTGATAAGCAATCTCACCAAGTAGACATCGGAAATGCTATTCCACCCACTTGACCTTCCGCTAATGTGGCTTTTTAGGGGAAGGTAAGGTCCAAGGGTCCGAAAAATAATGAGTTCTCAAGAACTCTCTTCGAAGAGTGAGCCCGGAGGATGAAATTGCATTTATAAAGGGATGTGATGAGGTGGAATATCAAAATTACCCATCAAAGAAGAATACATTCCAACCCCTAAATTCTCAACAAGCGACTTCGGCCTTATCCAACTTTGGAATAGTTGAGTCAATAGATGCATTCGGGTCTACGGTGGAGGGACAAAGGCACCCAATCTGATCCACCGTGTATCAACCTCCCTTCGTGAGGGAAACAAATAATTCGAAACAATGAAGATGCAATGGCATCCATCTCATAAATCCGGGGCCCTCAACATAGGTTGTAGTCCAAGTCAGATCAACTATCTCAACCTCTATATTTATAGTTTTGCCCCCAACACAACATGGCAAAGTCGTACAATACCATGTGGTATGTGAGAATGACCATCAAACGTAGTCGAAGAGTAGCAAAGATGGAACATCCGCGAGATCCACTCCCTTCCAACATGTGAGAGACATCACACATGTGGAAAGCACCCTCATCAACGACCGTCCCGAAAATATTGCATTTCAGCGTACGATGATTTAATATGAAAAGCCATATGATGGGGAGTCTCTTTTTAAAACAAGTCATATCGAATGTAATCATAGGAGAGTTCTTTGATCGATGTACCCCCAACAGTAGTGAGCAGAAAATCGCTACCGAGCCGGACAAGACCGGAGCACCTCAAGAGTCGACATGGTCAGAAGGACTCGTACCGTACTCCTACAATAGAGTAGTTCTCACAGCCCTAGCACTTGGATTAATCATCGTACGCTTAGTAGATGCTTTGGCATCCAAGACATGGAAGTTCGGGCCGCAGGCTTCGTGATGTGAAGCGGCTCGCAGCATCGAGCACCCTTGCTTTCAAAGACTCATCTTCACCATAATCGCGATCTCGTGGTGACATCCACGTGAGCACTCATCATGTATATGTTTGATGGAATTTCCTTCCTAGGTGCCTCTAATGCGAAGCCCCGTATTTTGATTCGTGCCAACAACTAGTCGTTGCCCTTGGGGAAAAGGGTTTGCCGAACACACCGGGAACCGGGAAGAACCCTCAAGCTAACAAGCACTACGCATCCTCGACCTAGGGCAAAGGTGAGTAAGATGGTCTCTAGAACATAACTTGCATGGAAACTTCACTTATTTTTATCCTTTGGACCCCCACCAACATGCTTCGTTGGATTTATTTGCATTACTCCTTCCCATTCTTGCCCTTGTTCTTATTACATCCTTTCTTCTTCCGTCTCGCATTGTTGATTTTCTTTAGGGTTAGAAGTCCTAACGATATTTACCGACAAAGATTGAGAAGGCGACATCCGTAGCATACCGACCGGTAAGAAGTGATTGTATGGGGACAACTACCGTAATTGACTAAGCAGGGTTTGTTGCACCACTATTGATCGACCCAATAAGTCCATCACCATGAGGACCGGGTTTAGTCTTGGATAAGTCCAATTTGGAGCGAGGAGCATTAGGAAAATATTTATGAAGGACCGACTAAGAATATATCAATTCAAGCCGTCGGGTTCCCTAAAAATAGCTTGCTCCTCGAAAAATACCCGGACATGGATACATCCTTAGAAATATTTACCCAGAGATTTCGTAAAACCATTCCAAAAAAGGAATTCTCTCCGGAATATGAGCTTTAATAAGCTCTTCCTTCTCCGCCATTCCGAATATGATCGTAAATGTGGGTTGCATCGTCCTCATGGTAATTAGCTAGGAGTTCATCTCCAAAGATCATAACGGACAGTAACCGGAAATGATTTAGAAATGTTGTAGCCGTATCTCCAAATGTGGCAAAACTACCCGCTAACTCAATATACCACTTGTGCCGTTTCCAGCTAAGGTGCGTTAAAACAATCTCAACCTAATCGAATTGTCGAATAGGGAGTTAGAAGAACACCATAAATGGAAGCCGGTGATATGGCTCTACCGGGTCCTCTCCATTCTTGCCTTCAAACTTTGAATGTCCTCCGAAGGTAGTTTGCGGGGAACCGTGAGGCCACCTCAGACTATATCTACCGGATCATTCATCAATTTCGTACGTATCCGGCAAGTTTAACGTTGCTACAAAGGTAAACGAGGCGGAGCCTAAGAATTCCATCCTCGATGGGATGAATTCCCAACATTCTGAAAAGATTACCCCGGATTTGATGAGGCACCAAAGCTGCTAAAAAGGATCAGAGAAAATATTGGGCCAAAAGACCCAACATTTGGAGTAATGACCCCCTCCCCAACATAGAGTTACCAAAGACCGGACTCGCCCCCATCCCGAAGTATTTAATGAAGAAGAAAGTTCTCGATAGGGGTTCCAAGCATTAGAAAGAGGGGAAAAAAGTCCTGATAAGCACTCGACGAAGGGAAAGAAGCATTTTCAGGACCAACGTAAACCCGATTCCCCCGCCCCCGTCAAGAAATACGTAGTTCAACTCCGTAAAAGTAGTCGAATTTCCGAACTCCGGTACCAAGGGTTAAAACTCGAGTCTCGAGAAGTAAAAGGAAAAGACCCTAAAGAAGGATTTGAACTATGAATATGCTCAGCTTCCGAAGGGGAACCCTTGAAAAGAAATCGACTCACTAGCCATGGAAGACATGGGTGTAGATGCAGAATGTTAAAGAATGGGAAAAGGAAAAAGGGAGGAATCTCAATTAGTGGGAATTCCAAAAAAAGGGACCGTATTGAGAAGGATGTGCTTGGGGTGAAACTGCATCCAAACACAAATAGCGCATTTCAGGAAGCAATCGTAGATATAGCAATAGTGCCTCCTCCTTCAATCGCTGTGAGTCCGAATGCCTCGCGCACTCCGCGCGAGGTCGCGTTCCCGCCCATGGCCATCGAAAGGTATGAATGAAATGGAAGATCTTCCGGTCTTGCGTACTCGGTCCGATGTACTCAACAACAAATGGATAATCGTGAGGAAGAGGAGATGGAAGTGACCGAGGAGACTCGGTGTACTTCTCCTCTACTTCTATTCCTAACTCTCCCGAAAAAACAAGACTCTTGAGGTGAGCGGAACGCTCCTCTCAGACCCACACCGTAACCAACTACGACCTTTCAATCCCTCGTGGAGGATCACTCTCCACTACGTCCGATATCACAGGGTGATATTCACCGCTATGTTACTCCTACGCCTTCTTGAAGAAGGCTCGGGTGACTCTCGGGAGATAACCCCGCATTCTCCTAGATCACGAGGCGATTGATCGCACCACTTAAATAATTTTAATTAGACTCAAAAAAGTATAAAGCTAAGCTAGCTAGGGAGCAAAGAGCACTCACTACAAAAAAAATCCCTAAGACAGCGCCCAAGAAAGTAGCCTTCTGCATTTCCGCTCCGGTGATTAGATCGGGACACCAAAATACGAGAAAGAAAAAAAAATAGGACTCTTAAATTAGTCTCTGGGATAATTACGACCCGTGCCTCCGTCAGCGAAGGTACTGCAAATGAAGCTACGCCGACCTCCTAACAATGCACTTTTGCCGACACAAGTACCCAAGCTTCGCAACGGCACCCCCGTGTATACCGCCGGAAGTGACACGACGTTCGCCCTCATGTACCACGTACTCCCCCGTAGTCACCCTCGTGTGGAACCTCCTAGGAGTGGCAACTAAGGGCACCAATCCGTGCCGAAGTCGGCGGAACGGTCTTGAGGCAAGATCCACAATCAGAGAGGGGGTATCTCTTCTCGTCTTCGCTTCCCCTCGCTGAATACCGGAGGAGAGCTTTCTCCGATCCACCTAACCAGAGTTGATTTCGTTCAATTAATAAAAATTATATGTTTTAGTTTTCTGAGCGCTCCTCGGAGAGTTAATAACTCCACTCACCTAATCCAAGGCCCTACAACCTAGCTAGTTGGTGTATGACACTTAATAAAAAACTCGTTAGTTGTTTTTAAATTATAGCGCTTATTTTAATCGTGGGTCGTTATATTAGGTCAAGGGGATATGGAAATGAAACTCGTGGTGTTTTTACTACTCTACAGTAAAAGAAATTAATGAAAACTAAACTACATGCAAATGCGTAGTTGCCTTTCAAATGAAAAGAAATTTTCACACAAAGTTCTACGGCAGATTATATTTTTTTTCTTTTCGGATAACAAAATTCACACTCGCAAAAATTATGAAAAAAAGACTAAATTTTAAGTGCACCTAATGCAAATTACTAAGAGCATGCAAATTCTAAGATGCAAAATCTAAGGAAGAAAAGAGAAATTTCCCAAGAATCCTTCAAGCTTTATCAACTTTCGTTTGTCCACAAAACTAGTTCCCAATATCGAAACTCAAGATAAAGACACCAAACATGCTTGAAACAAGAGGAAGAAACCAAATGAGCAATTCCCTTCCCCAAACCAAGTCAAAAAACCAAAGGCAAGAAATCTCAACAAAGCTTCAAAGATGTAACGAAACAAAAACAAAAATGCAAAAACAAAAAGCAAATGACAAAACACAATGTTTTTTGAGCTTTGAATTTTATAAAAAGAAGAGCTCTAAGAGACCAAGAAAACTATCCAATTACCAAGCCAAACAACTCGAACTTCAAGCAAAAATTCAAAAACACTCCAAATCTTATAGTGCCACTTAGTAGCAAGATTTATATGAGCAAAAGAAGGACAAGAAACTCGTAACTCACCCGTAATAAGGCATAACCTTTGCAGCAAACAAAAACTTTAAAGAACCAAAAAAGACTCTTCAAAAAAATTGCAACAAGCCTAGTCAAATGAACTCAAGAAAACAAACCGTAAATGGGCAAAAATCAAAGCGCAAGGCAGCATAAAATGAGGAAAGAGTATATATGAGTGGCTTCGTCTGACATATAATGCCCAAGAATCCCCGTAAAGAGATCTTGGTACTCGAACTTAAATGCAAGCGCTAAAACAAGATTTGTCTAATAAGCTAGTCTTCAACCAATCAAGAGAGAAAAAAATACCAATAATCACTATCAACACAATCCAGGACTATAAAGACACTAAGGCAGAATAGGTATCCACGCATGTACAAGACAAAAAAGTCTGTGAAATCAAAAAATTTCAAAATTTACCTAGGCATACGCTACTGACAATTTTGAAACAAGCGTGCATACGCGACCGTGTCAATGAAATTTTCCATATACGCGAATTCCTTTAACAAAAACTCAGGTGTACAGCGACCGTGTATAGAAAAAATCCCCGTATATAAAGGTAAATAATGAAAAACAAAAATGATCAAGTTCGGATAAAGAAACTGTGTCTTCACCGACCGAGAAAAAGTTAATCGGACTGGAAATAATGATTAAAATCGTTGGAAACCTTTCAAATAGCTTGAACCACCCAACAGAACTGCCAAAGAATGTGATCCCGCCGGAGTCGCTAGTTCTGCTTTAGAAATAAATCCCTAGAGGTTTGTTGGGTCAAAACCTCCGCTGCATCGGCATGTTATTCAAGAATACCCACACAACCACACTTGTATGCTAAAACCTAGATAACATCGATAGTAGAACTCACCCGTAATCCTACGTTTGATGTAGATCCCGCGGGTCCAAACCCCCAACAACCATTCTTCCTCCTCAACTTGAAAACCAAGAAGAAACGTTCACGGAAATCTATTTGTACAAGATATATTTATACTAAATTTCAAAGAAATCTATGTGAAACATCATATAAACCATAATAAATGCTTAAATAATAATATTTTCACATATGCAAGCAGATATTAACATGTGAATTCAGAACAAGATGCTTGTTCTTCTTCATTACGAACAAGATGTACAAAGAATAAAAAGTGGAGAGATCACCGAATCCTTCCACGATCTTCGAACGTACCGTCGTCCTGATCCGTCCCGCCCTTGCCTCGCTAGGATACCAAGACTAAGGTACACAAGATGACATATAACCGATGAATATCCCCAGAAACAAGGTTTCTCGTAAAAATTCGGGGAAAGTGCAGGAGGCATGGGAAATCGTACTGAATTGGGATTCCAACGCAGTATAATGTCTATACCCTTTCCTTATAGGGCCATGCCTATGAGGGGCTTTTATACTCCCGAAAAGTAGTTTCAATCAGTTGGAAATAGTTGGCCACGTGCTGGGGTGGTTGAACTACTGGAGTAACCATCAACCCAACCCGAAAATAGGGAATTTTTATATATTTTTTAATGATTTTAATGGCATACGCGGAAAAGTGTGTATGGACTCGCGTATACACGCAGAAAATTTTGGGCATACCCGCGTATGGGATTTTTAACACCGTTTTTTATGAATTTTGTTCAAGTCTGTGGGAATGGGTGCCCAAGGCCAAAGAGACAATCATGAATCACATGAGGGTGAAAAATGATGCTATAATCACAGAGAAAGAGTACAATGTCTTGAGGAAACAATAATCAAATGGCAATTCAAGTCAAGGAATTGTTGTCATTGATGGCAAAGGAGATGGCAAAGAAGGAACACCTGAAACAAAAGAGAAGTAAGGAGCAACATCAGTCAAGGAGTACAGAGGCAGCAAAGGCAGTGAATTGAGGTAGAGAGCTTCTTCAGCAACAGAGTAGGAGGATAATGGCCACTGAACTAAATTTCTGGCCTGTCATGAAATTGCAAGAATTTTCTTTTGAGATTGATCGCCTGTATTTATATATATCTGTTATGGAAGAACTGTCTTTGAATTAAGTGTGTCTAGATGGGGTTAAACCTTGTTTGAATGTCTTCTTGGTCGAATCATGTGAATAATTGATTCAGTATTATTGTGCATTTGACGAGTTAAATCCTATGTGAACACATGAGTTCTTGATGAATGATCCTATGTAATTGAGCCGAGTCCAATAAGCAAGGGTATGGAAATAAGAGTGATTGTGTGGCAATTCTGTAGTGAAGAACCTTGTAGGATTGGTTTGTGCGAATTTCCTATTCCCCTCAGAAGACTAATGAACCATACTCTCTGTGAATGAGTGACTTTGTGTGCGCTTTGCATAAGAAAAAGGGAATTGTGAAAGCAACGACGTTATGATCTCGGAAGGGAGGCGCAATTGAGATTACCCTGGTCATTCTCTGTATGTTTAACCCTCGTTATGAAGAAGTCTGATGCAGATTTAAGTCGGAGCCCTATTTGTAACTTAACGCATTTTTCTGGTCTGGAGTGGGAGTAACAGAACCTGGAGTCTAATTATAATAATACATTGAAGAGTGAGCGAAACTCATAAATAATAAAGGTGGATGGAACCTTGAGCGAAGGAGAGGAACCATGAAGAGTGAACAGTAAAAGTGGGTTTCTGGTTTTTATCGCATCGCTTTCGATGGGCAAGCGATATTCATGAAATCGCAGCGATTCCATAGAGGATTTGACATGTGTCCCTGAGTAAATATGGAAAACCGCTCTCATTGCGCGCCATCGCGCATTAATCTTCGGCTAAGGACCCCGTGCGATATCGATACAAGCCGTCGATCTGGAGGGAAGTGATCTGACGATGATCATATTGGGAAGATGCGCGAAGGTTAACTTAAGGTACGGGCGTGTGTATTTGATTGATTCCGTCGATTGTATGGTGGGGCCCATGCATACGAATGTGTTGATTATTGTTAAGATTTGCGGATTTATTAATCTTTGGGGTCATAGTTACAAGGTTCGAACATTTAGTTATGAGGTGTGAAGGAAGCCCCCGAAATGAAATAATAATTGTCGGGTTTATTTAAATATCAAAGGTCTTGTGTCACATAAGGGTTGTCTATTATATCAGTTGGTACTATGCCCGTCAACACATTCCTTAGTCTAAGTCTATGAATTCGATAATTGAACTTGAAGAAGAAGGCTCCCTTATTGAATTAAAAGAACGAACCAGGATATTGAACTATTCGAATTATGGGTTGGTTAGGCAAAGAACTTTGAATGTATTTTACACAAAGGTTGAAATTTACTATAAAGGTCGAAGGTTGACCCAAATCCTTACAAGTGTATTGACAAAGATTCAGCATGTAAAGGTTGCCACTGCAGAAATTAAAAGTATTGAAATTGCCCAGCAGTGATATCAAAAGACAGTTATATGGTCAATAGTTATACAATTGCAATGAAGAAGAGAGCCTACAAGAACGAAAGAGAGAGAAACAGCAGCAGAAAAGACAAATCCAGTCAAGCCAAAATCCAGAAAAGAAGCTGAGTGAAATTGAAGTGTGTAACCGAAAATGTGAATGTAAATGTTGTAATTAAATTTTTTATTGTTTGTGATGCATTGGAAAGTATCCTAAGGAAAAGAAAAATCCCACTGTAGCATGGAAATTTGTACATATCATTACAATTTTAAATTGAGATTGGATAAAGGAATGAGAAGACAGAAGCCAAAGAGTCATGACTGTTCACTCAAAACTCCTTGTGAAATACAAACAGTCATGTGAGGAACTCTATAAATAATATCAACTGGATATGCATAAAAGAGGTTAGAGAGAGTAAATATAGAGAAGGTAGAGTATAGAAGAGACATACAGAGAATATTAAGAAAATAAAAGCAGAAAGAGAAGCTACAAAATAGAGCTGATATCTGAGGTAAATCAGCAAACATTCAGTTTGATAAATTGAGGAAGTTGGAGCTTCCCTATCAAGTTGCAGCTTGATAGCTGTCAGTTGTAGCTGACTGAGGTTGGAGCCTCCTGTAGGTTGGTGCCTGTAGAAAATTGAAGGGAGTTGGTGCTTCCTTGCAAGTTGTAGCTTGCAGAATTGAGGTAGGAGCCTCTTGTAGGTTGGTGCCTGTAGAAAAATAGTGGTGAGAGGGAGTTGGAGCTTGCCTTTGCATCACAACAATAATAAGATGTGGTTTTCTCCCTTTATGGGTTTCCACTTATATCTGGTGTCTCTGTGCATGATGTTTATGTGTTGATCTGATTTATATCTTCTGCTTAACACCTGCTGCTTTCATATTAAGTCTATTGTTATATTATATTAATACTTGCTGCTCACATTCTAAGATTACTCACATATTAAGTTGGACATGATATGAAGGTGTAAATAAGTTTTAATGAAAATTTTTAAAAGTCCATGAATGTGTTAAACTGATTCACCCCCCCCCTCTCAATTTAATTAAGGGTCCAACAATTGGTATCAGAGCAGGTTCCTTTGTACCAGTTTAACAACTGAAAGGAGATTCTAGGTTCTCAGAATGGCTAGTAAAGAAGGATGCTCAACCAATAAAGCCCCTTTCTTTACAGGTGTAAATTATGCCTTTTGGAAAATCAGGATGAGGACATACATAATGTCTCTAGGAATAGAAGTTTGGGGTGCTGTGGAATTAGGATATGCCCCAAAGTCAACTGACTCAGAGAAAGAATCCAAACAAGATTTTGTAGCTAACACAAAAGCCATGAATGCTATCTTGAATGGATTGTGTGAAGCAGAGTTTATCAAAGTAATGCACAAAGACACTGCCAAAGAGATGTGGGATACTCTGGAGAACATCCATGAAGGAGACAAGAAAGTAAAAATTGCCAAACTTCAAGTCTATAGAGCCCAGTTTGAGAACTTAAAAATGAATGATGATGAAGACATTGACAGTTTCTTCCTAAAAGTTGCAGAAATTGTTAACAATATGAAATCTCTTGGAGAAACCATGCCAGAAAGTATAATTGTGCAAAATATTTTAAGATCTCTTCCATCCAGGTTTAATCCCAAGGTGTCTGTAATAGAAGAAACAGCTGATTGGGAGACCTTGACCATGAACCAACTACTTGGAAATTTAACAGCATATGAGATGAGGCTCCCACAGAAGAAGCCAAGTACGAGGGAGGCAACCTTTAAAATAGAAAAGAAGAAAGAAGAAGAGGAAGACATATGCTCTTGCTCGGATGAAGAAGAGGCAAAATTTGTCAAGAAATTGGATAGAGGCTCAGGTAAATACAAAGGTAAACTTCCTTTCAAGTGCTTTAACTGTGGAAGATTTGGACACTATGCTGCTAAGTGTCCTCACAAGAAAGTAAGGAATCAGGCTCAAGAGTCAGAGATAAATACATCAAAGAACTGGCAGAAAGGAAAGAAGTTCAGCAGAAAATCCTTCTATGCTCAACAAGACAACAATACATCTGAATATCTAGATGAACTCTCAAGTGAAGATGGAACCTTTGAATTTTTATTGATGGCTATAGAAGAACTTGAAGGTCTCCTGCTAGAAGATGAAGAAGAAGAAGGTGAAGTCGACCTTGAGGGGGAGCTAAGAAGTTCTCTGGAAGAGATTGATAGACTCAAGCTGAAATGCAGAAAACAAAAGGACATTATCCTCAAGTTTGTATGAGAAGAACAGAATTTAGAAGTCCTGATGCAGCTAAAGATAAAGCTTGAAGAAGCCAAGAAGATAGAGGACATGTTACTTAAGCAAATCAAAGAAAAAACTCAGGAACAAGAAAAGTTGGAAGAAGAAGTAGTATGTCTTAGGAAGAATTTAGAAAATGCTCAAAGGAAATTGGTTATAAACTCTTCTCAAACAACAAGCTCTAGTAAGTTGAATGAAATTCTGGTTGCTCAAAGATCCCCTATGATAAAAACTGGAATAGGCTATGAAGGAGAATCAAGTAAAGGCAAAGAAAAGGTTGATAGAGAGATTATTTTTGTAAAAGAAAAGAAGAATGATGAAGTAGCTCAAACAATTCCTACAAAAGAAGAAACCTGTAATAAGGAAGACAGAGATCAGAAGAAACCACTAGTAGCAAAGAATATAATAAATAATAAGACCCCTGAGTATGTAAAATTTGGAAACCATCAAAGGATATTCTTCCCTCCTATGAAGAATGCCACCTGTTATGCTTGCCACAAGCTGGGAGACATTGCTGCATATTGTCATGCAAGGAGGAGTAATTCAAACCAGCAAAAGATGCAAACATTGAAGAGACTGCCTCAAGCAAACAAGTGGAAGAGACAACCTTACATCAGGTATGCAAATAGTTTCTATGGTTACTGTTTTTATTGTAAGGAATTTGGCCATAAAATAATTGAGTGTAGAAAGTATGGACAAATATTGATGTTTAACACCTCAAGGAGGTTTATGAATCAAATAAATTATGTTCATACTCATAATTCTACAAAAATTATGATCAAATGTTGTGTATGCAATCAAGTTGGACATATACCTTCCAAATGTCCTCTAAGAAGATGTAGTTCATCACCTCACAAAAGATACCAAACAAAAGGGTGCCTCCAATGGATAAAGAAGGTGAATAAATGTGACTTGGCTCTAACTGCTCAAGACCTGAAAAGCCAGTGGTATTTCGATAGTGGCTGCTCAAAACACATGACTGGAGACAGAAGCAAGTTTATAACTCTTGATGAAAAGAAATCTGGCAATGTTACTTTTGGTAATGATAAATCAGGTAAGATCAAGGGAAAAGGCTCAGTCAGCATAGACAATGGCAGAGGAAAGGCCCAAGATGTACTATTTGTAGATGGGCTGAAAGAAAATTTACTAAGTGTCAGTCAGATGTGTGACAAAGGCTGTGAAGTTATTTTTAGAGCACAAGATTGTGAAGTCAGATCAAGCACCACAGGTAAGACTCTGCTTAAAGGTGTTCGAACAGAGATCAATGTTTACATTGTGAAAGAGGAAGATGAAGCATGCCATATTAGCAAACTTGAGGATTCATGGTTATGGCATAGGAGATTGGGACATCTCAGCTTCGATCATATAATCAGACTGAGCAAAAAGAAATCAGTCAGAGACATGCCAGAAATAAAAAGGCCTTCTAATACCATATGCAAATCTTGTCAATTGGGTAAACAGACCCGTACATCATTTAAGGCCAAAGATGAGTTATCAACAAGTAGACCACTCCAGCTTGTGCACATGGATCTGTGTGGACCTGCAAGAACTAAAACACCAAGTGGAGAATCCTACTTCATGCTAATAATCGATGATTTCTGCAGAATGACATGGGTTTCATTTCTCAAGAATAAATCAGAAGCTCTGGACAAATTAAAAATATTCAAAGCATTAGCAGAAAATCAGACAGGATGCAAGCTAAAATGCATCAGATCAGACAGAGGAGGTGAATTCACAGATTATGACTTTGCAGATCTATGCAATGAATATGGCATAAAACAACAATTTACTATTGCAGGGACACCTCAGCATAATGGAGTAGCAGAGAGACAAAACAGATCTGTTCAACAAATTGCCAGAGCCATGATGCAAGAGAATAATATTCCTCAAACCTTCTGGGCAGAAGCGGTACACACAGCGGTGCATATCCTTAATAAAGCTCACTTAAGGCCAAGCAGTGACAAGACTCCCTATGAAATTTGGCATGGGAAACCAGCTTCAATCAAACATTTTAGAATCTTTGGAAGCAAGTGTTACATAAAGAATAATGATGAAAATCTTGGAAAATTTGATGCTAGAGCAGATGAAGGGATATTTCTAGGATATGCATCCAAAAGTAAAGGGTACAGGTGCTACAACAAGACTCTTCGAAAAATAGTAGAAAGCATTGATGTGAGATTTGATGAAGAACTTACAAACAATACAAGAGATACAGACTGCTGCAGTCCATCAGACAACCATGAAGAAGAAAACCAAGATGATGAGGAAACAAGCAAGACAACAGAAGATACAGAGCTGAGTTCTAAAGCTCCCTCAAGATATACTCAGAAGAACCATCTTGAAGATCAGATCATTGGAGACAAGAGAGTAGGGGTCCAAACAAGAAGGCAGCTAATAGAACAAACTGAAGAGGTATACATAGCCATGTTGTCACAAATAGAGCCAAAGAAATTTGAAGAAGCCAGCAAGGACAAGTCTTGGGTAAATGCTATGAATGAAGAATTGGACCAAATTGAGAAAAACAATACATGGGAATTAGTTCCTAGACCCACTGAGAAAAAATTCATAGGCTCAAAATGGGTATTCAAAAATAAAATGAATGAGCAAGGACAAGTAATCAGGAATAAAGCCAGACTGGTCTGCAAAGGATACTCACAAATCAAAGGACTTGATTACGATGAAACATTTGCCCCTGTAGCCAGAATGGAAGCTATCAGAATGTTCCTAGCATTTGCATGCTACCAAAACTTCAAGGTATATCAAATGGATGTAAAATATGCATTTCTGAATGGAGACTTAGAAGAAGAAGTCTACATGGAACAACCAGAAGGCTTCTCATTAACAGACAAAGAAGACTATGTATGCAGACTGAAGAAGGCTCTTTATGGACTGAAATAGGCTCCTCGTGCTTGGTACTCAAGACTAGATAAATATTTTCAAAAACAAGGCTTTAAGAGAGGTGGAGTAGACAACAATCTATACATAAAAGCCCATGAAAATGAACTCCTGATTGTTGTAGTATATGTTGATGAAATTATGTTTGGAAGCAACAGAGAAGAACTAGCAAAAGGGTTTGCTGATGAGATGAAAACAGAGTTTGAGATGTCTATGATTGGAGAGCTCGGTTTCTACTTAGGACTTCAAATTTAGCAAAAGAACATAGGCACATTCATCTCACAAGAAAAATACTTAAAAGAAATGTTGAAAAAGTTCAAAATGGAGGACTGCAAACCTATGTCAACTCCCATGATCACGGGATGCAAGCTGTGTGCTGATGATGGGTCTGCAGATATAGATCAAAAACCCTACAGATCCATGATAGGAAGTCTGTTGTATCTGACAGCATCAAGACCAGACATCATGCTAGCAGTAGGACTAGTGGCTAGATATCAAGCAGCACCTAAACAAAATCACCTTCTTGCAGTCAAAAGAATATTCAGATATCTACAAGGAACATCACAATATGGACTTTGGTATCCTAAAGGCAAAAGCTTCACCTTGACAGCATACACAGATGCAGATTGGGCCAGCTGTGTGGATGACAGGAAAAGCACAAGTGGAGGTGCTTTCTATTTAGGAGAAAGTCTGGTGGCATGGTTAAGCAAGAAACAAACATCTATCTCTCTATCTACAGCAGAAGTAGAATATATAGCAGCAGCAACATGTTGTACACAAGTCATGTGGATGAAGAAAACTCTCCAAGACATGAAGGTAAGCATTGATGAACCTATCTCAATCAAATGTGATAATACAAGTGCTATAAGTATATCTAAAAATCCTGTGCTTCACTCAAAAACTAAGCATATCCCAATCAAGTATCATTTTCTCCGAGAACAAGTGGCTCAGAAGATAGTAAAGCTGGAGTATGTGCCAACAAAAGAAAAAACAACAGATATATTTACCAAACCTCTTGCTAGAGAACCATTTGAATATTTGAGAGATAGACTAGGGGTAGTATCTGTAGATGCTACTCTCTGATATAAAGAGAAAGCACAGTTTCAGGGGGAGAACAGAAATGAAAATATCATTCCAGGGGGAGATCAGCCAACAAGGAAACCATGAAACAAGTCCTCAGGATCAAAGGCTTATGGAAAGAATACATCCAGCATACAGGAGTCAATGAAAAGGCTAAAGGATCAGAATTTTAGATTTAATCCAAAGTTTGGAGCAGCAGGGTACAAAGTCAGAAGATCTCAGAGAGAGGAAATGCAGAAAGCAAACTAGGAAATGTGCAACCCTTTGCCATTGATGTCAAAGGGGGAGGAAAAGCAGATAGGCAGAGGAAGCATTGGATTATTGGTGGATGTGTTGCCATCAATGCCAAAGGGGGAGACTATTGGAATTGTTGTCATTGATGGCAAAGAAGGAACACCTGAAACAAAAGAGAAGTAAGGAGCAACATCAGTCAAGGAGAACAGAGGCAGTAAAGGCAGTGAATTGAGGTAGAGAACTTCTTCAGCAACAGAGTAGGAGGATAATGGCCACTGAACTAAATTTCTGGCTTGTCATGAAATTGCAAGAATTTTCTTTTGAGATTGATCTCCTGTATTTATATATATCTGTTATGGAAGAACTGTCTTTGAATTAAGTGTGTCTGGATGGGGTTAAACCCTGTTTGAATGTCTTCTTGGTCGAATCATGTGAAGAATTGATTCAATATTATTGTGCATTTGACAAGCTAAATCCCGTGTGAACACCTGAGTTCTTGATGAATGATCCTATGTAATTGAGCCGAGTCCAATAAGCAAGGGTATGGAAATCCGAGTGATTGTGTGGCAATTATGTAGTGAAGAACCTTGTAGGATCGGTTTGTGCGAATTTCCTATTCCCCTCAGAAGAATAATGAACCATACTCTCTGTGAATGAGTGACTGTGTGTGCGCTTTGCATAAGAAAGAGGGAATTGTGAGAGAAACGACGTTATGATCCCGGAAGGGAGGCGCAATTGAGATTACCCTGGTCATTATCTGTATGTTTAACCCTCGTTCTGAAGAAGTCCGATGCAGATTTAAGTCGGAGCCCTATTTGTAACTAAACGCATTGTTCTGGTCTGGAGTGGGAGTAACAAAACCTGGAGTCTAATTATAATAATACATTGAAGAGTGAGCGGAACTCATAAATAATAAAGGCCGATGGAACCTTGAGCGAAGGAGAGGAACCATGAAGAGTGAACAGTAAAAGCGGGTTTCTGGTTTTTATCACACCGCTTTCGACGGGAAAGCGGTATTCATGAAATCACAGCGATTCCATAGAGGATCTGACACATGTCCCTAAGCGAATATGGAAAACCATTCTCATTGCGCGCCATCGTGCATTAATCTTTGGCTGAGGACCTCGTGTGATATCGATACAAGCCGTCGATCTGGAGGGAAGCGATCTGACGGTGATCATATTGGGAAGATGCACGAAGGTTAACTTAAGGTACGAGCATGTGTATTTGATTGATTCTGTCGATTGTATGGTGGGGCCCATGCATACGAATGTGTTGATTATTGTTAAGACTTACGGATTTATTAATCTTTGGGGTCATAGTTATAAGGTTCGAACATTTAGTTATGAGGTGTGAAGGAAGCCCCCGAAATGAAATAATAACTGTCGGGTTTATTTAAATATCAAAGGTATTGGGTCACATGAGGGTTGTCTATTATATCAGTTGGTACTAAGCCCGTCAACACATTTCTTAATCTAATTCTATGAATTCGATAATTGAACCTGAAGGAAGGATCAAGAAGGCTCCCTTATTGAATTAATAGAACGAACCAAGATATTGAACTATTCGAATTATGGGTTGGTTGGGCAAAGAACTTTGAATGTATTTTACACAGAGGTTGAAATTTATTATAAAGGTCGAAGGTTGACCCGAATCCTTACAAGTGTATTGACAAAGATTCAGCATGTAAAGGTTGCCACTGCAGAAATTAAAAGTATTGAAATTTCCCAGCAGTGATATTAAAAGACAGTTATATGTACCACAGTTATACAACTGTAATGAAGAAGAGAGCCTAAAAGAACGAAAGAGAGAGAAATAGCAGCAGAAAAGACAAATCCAGTCAAGCCAAAATCCAGAAAAGACGCTGAGTGAAATTGAAGTGTGTAACCGAAAATGTGAATGTAAATGTTGTAATTAAATTTTTTATTGTTTGTGATGCATTGGCAAGTATCCTAAGGAAAAGAAAAATCCCACTGTAGCATGGAAATTTGTACATATCATTACAATTTTAAATTGAGATTGGATAAAGGAATGAGAAGACAGAAGCCAAAGAGTCATGACTGTTCACTCAAAATTCCTTGTGAAATACAAACAGTCATGTGAGGAACTCTATAAATAATATCAACTGGATATGCATAAGAGAGGTTAGAGAGAGTAAATATAGAGAAGGCAGAGTATAGAAGAGATAGGCAGAGAAGATTAAGAAAAGAAAAGCAGAAAGAGAAGCTACAAAACAGAGCTGATATCTGAGGTAAATCAGCAAACATTCAGTTTGATAAATTGAGGAAGTTGGAGCTTCCCTATCAAGTTGCAGCTTGATAGCTGTCAGTTGTAGCTGACTGAGGTTGGAGCCTCCTGTAGGTTGGTGCCTGCATAAAATTGAAGGGAGTTGGTGCTTCCTTGCAAGTTGTAGCTTGCAGAATTGAGGTAGGAGCCTCTTGTAGGTTGGTGCCTGCAGAAAAACAGTGGTGAGAGGGAGTTGGAGCTTGCCTTTGCATCACAACAATAATAAGATGTGGTTTTCTCCCTTTATGGGTTTCCACTTATATCTGTTGTCTCTGTGCATGATGTTTATGTGTTGATCTGATTTATATCTTCTGCTTAACACTTGTTGCTCTCATATTAAGTCTACTATTATATTATATTAATACTTGCTGCTCACATTCTAATATTACTCACATATTAAGTTGGACATGATATGAAGGTGTAAATAAGTTTTAATGAAAAGTTTTAAAAGTCCATGAATGTGTTAAACTTATTCACCCTCACTCTTAGTTTGGTGAATCAAGGGTCCAACAAGCCTCAAATAATACATGAAAAGGAAATGAAGAATCATTGGATACATATGTAAAACCTGTGCTAATTCTCATAGTCTATAGTGAAGGAATCCGTAAAATGATGTCATTACACAAGTATGACAATATAAAGCTCAAATAAAATAGGGAGAAAGATATCAACGACCGGAAACACAATACACAATCCTTGGAAGGATTGGCTTAAATATACACAAATGGAAAATCTATTGAAATGTCAAAGGTCTGGAGCAAAAGAAATTTCGCAACTCAAGAACTCGAAATGGATGGAGAAGGGGCTGAAGATGATGCGCTAGATAAATATAACTCCTCCAAGGGATCTCCTCCTCTCCAAGTGAAAGGCTAATCCTAACACCGAAGATCCTCACCTCAAAACCACACATTGCAACCCTCACCGCAGATACTCAATGAAAATAACGTAATCACTAAGAGGGACTCGTGATTGTAGGTGGATGAACAATGGTTGCCCTAATGCCAAAGATGATGGGAATCAGCTCAAATTTCTCCTCACCGATCCTCCAAAGGTGAGGATTCTCCTCCTCTCGAAAAATAGCTCCAAAAGTGGTGTTGTAGATGCACCACTGCAACACCGCAACACAACGTTATACTTGAGTAGAAATATTGTTGTACCGAGGAAGTTCTTGGCCTCAAGCCTTGATGTGGAAAAAAATGAAGAGTAACTCCTTAAATAGGCCTCTCTTGAAGGAGAAGGAATTCCTAAACAAAGAATGCCTTGTGCTAAGCAAAGACCGCAACTCACAATGTTAGGAGAATGCACAATTCTAAACAGACAAGAAATCAATAATCTTCAACATGAGAAACAATGGCTGCCTTGCCCTCCTTTTAAACAAGTGAGATCCCTCTCACCATGGGTCCCACTCATTATGGTTTTCTTCACCAAAGAAACCTCTTCCCATTCATACTACATTGTTTCTCTAAGTGATCTCCACCTCCTATCCCAGCGATGTTGACTTGGTCAAACTTGACCTTGTCCACTTGCAAATGATCATGTTCACACATGAGGGTGTGAAATCTAGCTCCAATAATGATCCCCTTTCATACTATGAGGGATATTATTCATGTTTTAATAAGCATGGGCTTCCTTACCCAATTATTTAGCTACCAGGTGATAAAAAAAAAAATTTAATATTCCATTTAGCTGGGTGCTAAAATGGGAATATTACACTAAAACATGAAATTGAAAGCATGAAAAGTTAAGATTAAACTGTTTAACTAATCATGGATTATGGCATTTATTGACACTCTGCACATAATAATTATTCTTGCAGTAAAGTAAAAGTAGTGGCATTTGGACTTGCTCACTTTTAGGTCTTATTTCTCTTTTTTCTTTTGGGGTCTATATTTTTCTAAGTCCTTTGATTTTTCTTTTAGGACTTTTTACCCTCTTTTTGACTTTTTATTATTTTTTCATTTTTTCAAAATATGGGAAAACAACTTGTAGAAAGCAAGGTATGTACATATTTAAAAGACTATCAAAGTCAATTCAAAATTATGAATCCTATATTTATAGGACCCTAACAGGCTGAAAAGTGTAGTTTGGGACAACAAGTGAAAAATTACAGCGAGCTATTTTCACACAGAAAAATGAACCTTTGCCACAGATTTGAAAATTTTAGTTTGTTAGGACATCATGAATGTATTTGGGCTTGAGGGGGGGGGGATAGGTTGGATGGGAAAAGCAACTATAATTCACGGAGGGAGAGAATCCAGAGCATCTTTGAGGAGGTAGAAGTCTGGGGCACAATGGTACATACCACACAGTGCCCAGTAGCAGTGCCTGTTGACCCTGTTCAGTTGGCAGATTTTAATAAGAATAATGCCAAGGGAAAGAGACTGATTCTGGATGGTGTTAAATACCATGTCATTCCTCATGTGAGAGGAAATACATATGCACATGATATATGGATAGTCTTGACGAATCTTTACTAGAGCACAAATGAAAACAGAAAAATGGTCCTAAGGGAGAAGCTAAAGGCAATTAAAATGGCTAAGTCTGATCGTGTAACAACATACCTCACAAAATTCACTACTATGAGAGATGAGTTGGTTTTTGTTGGAGAGACCACTCCACCCACTGAGTTGGTTTAGATTACATTGAATGGTCTTCCCAAGAGATGGGAAAGTTTTGTGGATGGAATTGTTGCACAGGAGAACCTTCCCACTTGGGAGAGGTTGTGGGATGATTGCATTCAGAATGAAATCAGAAAGAACCATCTTGGGGGACCCAAAATAGTTGAGGAGGATGAAAATGTAGCATTGTTAGCAAGGGGAAATAAGGGCAAAGTAAATAAGAAAGATTCCACAAGTGGTGGTGGGGGCAAAGGAAAAGGTAAAGGTAAGGAGCAGGTGAACAACGAGAAGGAATTTTCCAAAGTCAAGTTTTGGAATTGTTAGAAGTTGGGACATTATGTAGTTGTGTGTCCATATAAGAAGAAGAAGGGAAAGGAAAATATCATGGCAGCATCAGAAAAGATAGAATTTCTCAGAGAGATTTGACCAGGAGTTTGGGTTCATTTCTTTTGAGTCCACTAGTGTAGGATCAATTGCCACACAGGTTGAGAGGGAGTGTGCACTTCCCTCCACTAGCGGAGCATCTTCAGGTATTTGGTATGTTGACAGTGGGGCTTCCCGTCATATGACAGGAGTTTGTGAGTACTTGTCAGAGCTTTAGGAGAGTGGCACTGATATAGGGGTAGTACTTAGAGATGACATCATTGTTAGAGCAGTCAGTGTGGGGAAATTGACGTTTGAGAGGGAACCCAAACCTCCCTTGAAAGTTTCAGATGTTCTATATGTGCCAAGGATGAATAAGAACCTTATATCTGTCTCAAAATTGGAGGAAAGAGGGTATGAGGTGTTGTTCGGGAGAGGACAGGTGCTTATATATCCCAGGGGCGCTCCAACTGATTCAACTACAGTGATTGGTGTATGCCATGCCAAGGTGTACAAGTTTTTATTTCCACCCCTTATGGAATTAAGCAATAGTACCGGCAATAGAGCTAGAAATTCAGAGTTGTGCAAGATTTGGCACCGCAAGATGGGGCACATGTATCATGGGGCCTTGAGGACATTGTGGGAGATCACTATAGGTGTGCCAAATTTCAGTTCTGGTCACATTTATATATGTAGAGGATGTGCTATGGGGAAGTTTTCCAAATCCCCTTTTCCCAATAGTGACAATAGATCGACTGTGATTCTTGATTTGATTCATAACGATGTGAGTGGTTGGATGTCTCATGTTTCCTTGAGTGTATATGAGTACTATGTTTTATTCATTTATGATCACTCCAGGAAGACTTGGATTTATTTCTTGAAGACCAAGAGTGAGGTCTTCAAGCGGTTTTAGTAGTTCAGAGCTCTTGTGGAGACTCAGACATGTTAGAAGATCAATTCCCTCAGGTCGGACAATGGAGGGGAGTATACCCTTGGTGATTTTTCTGATTATTTTACAGAGGCAGGCATCAGGAGGGAGTTCACAGTTCCTTACAACCCCCAGCAGAACAGGGTTGCAGAGAGGAAGAATAGATCCATCGTTGGGGTTTCCAAACCCATGCTACATGATCAAGGGTTACTGTTGTTTTTGTGGGCAGAGTCTTGCAACACTGTTGTGTACTTTCAAAACATGAGTCCACATCGTGCCTTGGGGCATGTGACTCCGGAGGAGGCTTATTCTGGGAAGAAGCCTGATGTTGGTCATTTTCATATCTTTGGGTGTATTTCATACTCCTACATACCCAAGGAGAAGAGGACCAAGCTAGAGCCCACTGTAGATAAGGGCATCTTTCTAGGTTACTGTGAGACCTTGAAATCCTTTCGGAATTATATTCCTACACGGAGGAGAGAGGTTGTCAGGAAGGATGTGAAGTTCGAGGAGGATAGGGCTTTTAGGAGGTCACGGGAGTTAGAGTATATGGATTCACGAGACCCTTAGGGGAATTTGAGTCAGTCATAGGGATCTAGTGGACATGTATTAGGAGGTACATCCATTACGGTGGCAGGACCATCAGTGAGCAGTGGCTCGCAGAGTCAGATGGATCGCGCTTTAGGAAACATGCAGAGCAATCTGCAAAGCAGTTCACTAGGTATTACATTGATGGGCAGTTCACATGATACTTCAACATCTACAGACATAGGTTCAGGCATGAGGTTGGCTGGCAGGACTTCAGGAGCCTAGGATTCTGAGGTGGATGAGGATTCTTTCACTCTAGCGGGAGAACTGTGCTCAGGGAAGAGGAAGCCCAAGTGGCTTCAAGAAACCTTAAGAGAGGCCATATCTATTGCTGGGCCGAAGAGACAGGTTAGAGTGAGTAGACCACCTGAGTGGTTCTGTAGCTATATGGCATTGGTCGCTAGCATCATTAACTCTGAGCCTTCTAGCTATGGGGAGGCTACTAGACAGCAGGTCTGTAGAGATTCCATGCAAGAGGAGTATTCTTCTATCATGAGGAATGATGTTTGGTAGGTGGTGTCGAGGCCTGATGGGAAATCCATGGTTACTTCCAAATGGATTTACAATATAAAGCACGCTGCAGATGGCAGCATTAAGAATTTCAAGGCTAGATTTGTGGAAAGAGGGTTCTTCCAAGTAGAGGGAGTTGACTATGAGGAGACCTTCACTCCCATGGCTCAATATACTTGCATTCACTCCATTATATCGATAGCAGCAGAGATGGGTTGGAAGATCCACCAGATGGATGTGACGACCGCATTTCTCAATGGATTCATAAAAGAGGAAGTTTATATTGAGCAGTCACAAGGCTTTGAGGTGCATGGGAAGGAGTCCCATGTATGCAGACTGAATAAGGCACTTTATGGCCTGAAGAAATCTACACAACTTGGTACTACAGGATTGATACATATTTGCAGGATATGGGTTTCACAAAGAGTGATGCATATTCGAACAAATATTTTATTGTGGTAGGTGAGGAGCCTCTCATTCTAGTGTTGTATGTGGATGACTTGGTCATTACAGGTGCAGAGAGACTCATAGAGGGCTGCAAGAGAGATCTTGCTTTAGAGTTCGAGATGAAGGACATTGGCTTGATGCATTACTTTTTGGGTTTGGAGGTGTGGTAGGAGGAGGGGCATTTCTTCCTAGGATAGGGGAAGTATATTGTGGACATCTTGGGTAAATTTCACATGGAGGATTGTAGACCCATGTCGACACCTATGATCAGTAACTGGAAGAAGCTTCACGCTTTAGATTCCGAGTTGATGAATCTCACATTGTATAGACAGTTGATTGGTTCCTTGATGTATTTATTAATTTAATTTATATATGTTTTGCAACAACACGATGAGCCGGGCTCATGTGCAGCCCAGAGAGTGAACTGGTTGTTGCAAAACACATTTTGCATTACTTGCAAGGACAGATATGGCTGATTATATAGGGAGCATGCCGAGATTGGCAAAAGCACCGATTCTATTTGGGTGTTTTTCTTCCGACAAAGTAGCAAAGACTTTAGGACAAGCTGAAGGGTTTGACTATTCTCGTCATGGTTGAGCCGCGCCGCCTGCATTGAGTTCACCGTGGAAGCAGAGTACACAGCGGGCCTCATCATAGTTTTGTTTGGCTTATTTGGTCAAGAGTTGAGACCTTCAGTGATTTAGTGTGATAATCAAAGTTGCATTAAACTCACAAATAATCCAGTATTTCATGATAGGTCAAATCATATCGGGATCAAATATCATTTCATTAGAGACTATGTTCATAAGGGAGCTATGAAGTTTGAGTATATTCACACATATGAGCAGGTAGCTGACATATTCACCAAGGCCTAACCAAGGGGAAAGCATTTCTACTTCATAGAGAACATGGGGGTGGTGAGGAACACTTTCCTCAGTAAGAGGGAGTGTTAAAAGTTGGGTACCAGAGGACAAGTGGTTCCTTAAGGCTTTGATCTTTGGCCTAGGGAAAAGTGTCCAAATGTATTTAAATTTTTCTCCTAAAGTGACTTTATAAGTGGTAAATTCAAATCTAATTTAAAAGTGACTTTATAAGTGATAAAGTTATTAAGTCTAATTTTAAAGTGACTTTATTAAAGTCAATGTGAAATTAGAAAGTGAAAAGTGACTATAGGAATAAAAGGCTGAGTGGGTCTTTATTTAAGTGGGGTGAATTGAAAAATAGAAAGTGAGAAGTAAATGCACATTTAATCTCATCCCTAGATCTAAATCTATCTCAGCCATTGGATTTAGGGATTCCCCAAAAGTCACTTAGGGTTAGGTTAAAGGAGGAAAAGAAGAGAAAAGGTCATTAAGTATTTCATGAGAAGATTGAGAGAAGAGGAGAAGAGAACGAGAAGAAATTTCTGAGAAGAGAAGAGAGAAGGAGCAAACAACACCTTGGCACATTTACAAAGGCAACACTATTTCAGCAAGTCTGTGCAGCAAAGCAGGAGCACGATTTTTGAGGCAAGTGGCACAGAAATCTAGGAAAAGAGAACAACATTTATTGTAGTATTCTGGCACAGATTTTGAGGTCCATACAAAATTTAAGGAGGCACGGAATTTGATGTACATACAGCAACAAAAACATCAATGTTTTCGAGGTCCATACAACAGCTCAATAGCATAGAAATCGAGGCCTGTACAATAGCCATACATCATAGTTTTCGAGGCAGTCGTACATCACGTTTTTTTAGGAGGGTTGTAAGCTATGTTGGCACATTTTTCTATGATGTCCGTACAGAATTTAAGGTTTTACCCTTTGCTGTAATTTTCTGTTTTTCATTTGGAATGAAAATCGAGGTTGAGTACAAGCACGGTTTTCGAGATAGGTAAAAATTATGGTTGCTGTAATTTTTACTGTACATTTCATTTCTCTGTAAAAGCAATATTAAAAAATAAATAAGACATTTCAAACTAGTTTTCCCCAAGAGTTGTAGGGGGTTTTTCCAGGGTCATATTAACCAAAATTCAATGTGTTATTTTCTGTGTGTGTGACTGAAATGTTTTCTGAGTTTTATTTCTGCATTTTCCAACACTGTGAAATTTCTAGAATTTGTGTTTTCAAAAATATTTATTATTTCCAGCATGTTGAATGTATGTTTATGGGAATGGACTTTTAACTACATGGGAGTGACAAGGAGAAACTAATAATAGGGGTTGGGCTCAAAATTCCTACATCAATTGGCTAAAGAAGGTGTTGCTCTTTGTATCCTCATAATTTGCTATAATTTCCTTCGTAAAAATTGACCAAGTGACAAGTGTTTTACGAGAACAAATCCATCGATACCATAAACAATTATTTTTTTCTAAATATAAAGTTGCAATGCATACCTTTTGTGTGTGTTGCACATTATGGAGCTCAAATTATTGCTCCATTTGTAGTATCCACGTTATCGGATCCTTGCCATCAAACTTCCTCATATCAATCTTTGGAATATGGTGGGTATTAAATCCAACATTAGAGTCTGAAATCATGATTAACATTTATTTTGTTCTCATTTTGAATTTTATCTAATACCTTTTTGCCATTAAGAAGCATTTCTTGTAGCAACTTTGTCAAACCTTCCTTCAAAACTTCCATGTCTATTTTTAAACCATTCTTCAAATATTCCATGGTGCATTTCATTTTTGCTTCTATGCCTTCCATATCTGATTTTAAACCATTCTTAAAACCTTCCATGGTTGTTTTTAAGCCATTATTTAAACCATCCATCTTAGCTTCCATTTCATTTTTGGTTACTTTTTGCGAGAGTGACATGCACTTGGTCTCGTAATTTTGATATATCATGTTGCAATTATTCCTCTTCATACATCATATTAGAGTTTTCTGAGGGCTTAATGGGTGTATAATTATTTTTTGGAGGAATTTTAAAACCCAATATAGATATCTATGCTTCAATATGCCCTTGGAATCACTTCAAACTGAATTTTCAAACAAAATTTATGCAAATGATTTTTAAAAATACACACATTTTTCTTGGTTTTAGGAGCTCGATCTTGAAATGGTTGTAGCTATGTAATTCCAGATCTCCAAGATCTAAACTTCAGCCTTGTGGTAGCCCTATGAGTATTCTTTCCAATGCCATAGGTCAGACCTAATTTAGATTCTTAAATATAAAGTTATGCCCAATATCCCACAATGACCTAGTTATGAATTGGTTCAGTAGAGCGAACTTGTATGGAGTGCCACGTGTCACTTTTTTGAACTTAGGCCCTAAAATTGATACACAAGAAACTAAATTCCATGCAATTTTGGTCCATTTTTCCAGAATTCAAATCCAATGTTTGAAACAAAATTTCTGACGATTTTCCTTCAGTCAACTATTTGAGATTAAATTTTGGAGCCAAAAACTTAAATTCCTCATATCATATCTACTAAAATTATTATGAACCAAGATCTAAAATTTTTACCCAAATTTCTTTAGGATTTATAATTTTAGTGGTAAAAATTTCCACTTTTGAACCTTCGTATATAAAATGTTATAGCGAAAATTCAAGGATGGCATGTTTGTAGTAGCGAAACCCTAGAATCCAAAGCTCTAATAACGAATTGT